>CAVLJG010000007.1:26486059-26715152 GCA_963669975.1 Acanthoscelides obtectus
ATTTAAATCTGTTAACGTTTCGAAATGCTACTCGCTGGGCTATAATGAATGAAATCTAGTTAAATCATGTTACACGTGCATTTTTTTATAAACTAAATGAAGTTTAATTACATTTTATTTAGTATCGCCCTTAAATAAACACTGTTATGGGTAACAAGGTTTTTGTAGCAAATTCCGTTTTATCAAAATCGTGACTGGATATTGATTTGAAACGAGGTTCGAAAGCCCTTATTTCAAATCATGAGGCTAAGCTTTTTAAAATTACATGGAAAGTATAGCAATTAACGAAAAAGAAGATGTGCTTGATGCTATTCAGGAAACATAATCTTGATTCCAGATTGATCAAAAAAATAATATACTAGGGCGAAAGTCTTTATGTGATAAATCCTTATTGTCGATGCAAGCTCTGGAAATACTCATTTTCTAAAATAATTGAAGGTCCAAAATGCCATGTGCGCCTTTAGGATAGGAGCTAAAAATAATCTAAAGTCTGACCACGATTTGGATCACGTGACCTGGTTTTTTATATGCTTCTATTAGAGCATTCAAATTGAGGGTACATACTAATACATTGACTGCTGTGTTAAGCCACTGGTACCTGACACAGCTGTTCTAATGGTGCCATATGAATCATCCTACCTACCTTTAACTTATTATACTAAGTGACATATAAATCCGAACACCCAGTTTAAATGGTTTTATTTTAATAAAAGTTGGTGAATGTATTTATCTTACTGTAAATAACAAGTGAAAAAATTTTCAGCCTTATCAGTTGGACATTTCAGTTTTTATACTGCTTTTTTTTTAATTCACTAACGCTCTAAAAATGAATATTTCAGCCGCAGTAAAGAATCAACGTTGGCGGATTTTGGTTCTTGACATCCTTTACGATCGGTTACGATGCCTAGAGTACGGAGACCTGTACGATTTCGTCAACTTAGTGAGTTTGATAGGGGCCGTATAGTGGGACTTCGGGAAGCTGGACTTTCTTTTCGGGCAATTGCAGTTAGAGTGCAAAGAAGTGTAGACACTGTGGTTAGGTGTTGTCAGGCATGGCTTCGAGAAGGCCGTACGCAAAGAGCAAGGGGCACTGGACGCCGCCGTAGAACAACAGACCGTGAAGATCGCCGCCTAAGGTTATTGGCCTTAAGGGACCGTTTCTGCACTACCAGGTCCATTGCAAATGAATGATTTGCAGAACACGGAAGACCTATTGGCATGCGAAGTGTTTACCGACGAATGAGAAGTTTTGGCTTGTTTTCATACCGGCCACACTGGGTCCTCCCTTTAACTCGAGAACACCGACGTAATCGCCTTGAGTGGTGCAGACAACGGTCACTCTGGGATCAGGAATGGGACAGTATTGTCTTTAGTGACGAGTCTCGATTTTGTTTAGGCATGCACGATGGTCGTGCCAGGGTTAGAAGGCGACGTGGTGAAAGGAGGAATCCACAGTTTTTTGTTGTAAGACATGTTCACACTGTTGGAGTTATGGTTTGGGGTGCTATAGCTTATGGTTCCAGGTCACCTTTAATCTTCGTCAGAGGTAACATGAACGCGCAGCATTATATCCACGAAGTTCTAGAACTCCGTCTTTTACCCTATCTTGACACCCTGGCAGATCCAACTTTCCAACAAGATAATGCCCGACCACATGTTGCAAGAGTCACAATAGACTTCTTTCAACATACTGATGTCACACTGTTACCATGGCCACCAAGATCTCCCGACTTATCCCCAATTGAGCACGTGTGGGATATGATGGGCAGGAGATTGCTCAATTTGCAACGTCCTCCTCCGACTCTAGAAGCACTTCGAGAATAGTTGGTGGTTGCCTGGAATGAGATACCACAGGAGGACATTGACCACCTGATCAGAAGCATGCCTAGGCGCGTTGGAGAATGCGTGGCACATCAGGGTGCATCCATACATTATTAAAGGTCAAGGGGCTTTAAAGCAGTGCAATCATTTTGAAGTTTTTATCATTTACTTATTATGCTTCATTAAGTACTTATACAAAATTTTATTAAAATAAAACCGTTTAAACTGGGTGTTCGGATTTATATGTCACTTAGTATATTTAGCGGTCTCTGTTATGAGTTCTGCGTTAAATTATATTGAAATAAATGAGGTATTTGTATCCTTGAGTTTGTTATTCTAACGTACAATGTGTTCTTCGACATGGCCTTAACGACTGTTCCTAGACTTTGAGATATTTGAGGTAAGTTGATCGGAAATTATTCGAAATTGGTTTTTACTCTATCAAAAATGGATTCTTTCCTCATTTAAAGCAGTAGTACCTGCACAAACTAATAAAATTTTGAAGCCTTGGTATGTCTGGAGCATTAAAAAAATAAACTAATCATAATTCCTATATTTCTACTGTTCCGTGTCAGGGTCGGCGTCCTCCTATTGTGAGGCCATGCTTTCTTTTTGAATTGCAAGAAATTTCAGGCTGATATAACAGAAGATATAAATCAGAAACATGAACAATTTGATGCTAGATATTTGTAACATAACCTCAAAATGGAGCGCTGATACCAAGCACTAGAAAACTATGAAAATCAAGGAGGCCATAAAGGCGTCCTACAATGGTAGGAACGACTGACGATACGGCCCTTGAAAAGAGGACAAAATAAGCTTTGAAAGGTTAAATTCGGCTCACAGGATACGAAGACATGTTGAGTACCCGTTATACAAATTAATGGTGCGTGTGACTATGCTGACTCTTCCCACCAGCTGAGCTATTTTGTTACTCGTAAAAAGCTTAAACCATATATAACCAGCAATTTATTTTGGTAACTTCAAAATACCGAACAATGAACCCAGTGGATTGACGATGAGTTGGTGGCTATTCCAGAAGACCAAAGGTCGCAAAGGGTTAACAACCTTTCAGGAACCATTCAGATAGTCTTTTACCTTAAGCGAAACATGTCCAGACCTATACCTGTATTAACCTTTTTCCCATATTATTAGAGTAAAGTCGGCATATATGGAATACCAATTATTCGTATAGCGGTAACATCAAAACTGAAGTGTTTGGAGCTGCAATATTTCATTAATAAATAGTTCTAAGTATCTCCAAACAGTGGCAGGTGCTAAATTAAAAATTAAATCATATTCGATAATTTTACGAAAACATTTAAAAAAAATGCATTTTTGTTGGAAAATAAAAAATGGAGGGTAATATGGAACGGGCATATCGGGTAATATGGAATAGACTTATTATACGCAAAAAACTTCACTAAAACCATTTAACTTCAGAACATCGGTATACTCGTATATATATAATATATCTAAGTATATCTAGGAATCGCAAAAATCGCAAACAAAAACATCTTTTTCTGCACTGGTACAAGCTTCGTGAGCCCAATTATAGCAGATTACGCATTGCACCCATATTTCTTTACTTCGGCTCGAGTAAAACTTTTCCAGGCAAAAAATACATGGGACATCTTCACCGGTTGGCTTTTTATTGTAGCAGCTTAATGGCAGGTCTTCATCAGATGAGTCATCAACTACTGCTTCAGATTGTGAATCAGAAGAACTAGAGGAGACATATTTTTTTGTGACGCTTTTTGTTTTTTAATCCACTAGGTCCAGGTTCATCGAAAACGTTTCGGATAACTTTTTGTTTTGAGAGATTAATTGATTGCTCTAATTCCTCGTTATTGGGCGTCGACGTAATTATTTTAGTACGCCCACATTTCCTTCCCCGAGTTGCCGGCTTCTTTGTTAGTTCTGGCACTGGAACTATGTCACTAGGATAAACATTAGGCGAGTTATTTTGCTCGTTATGAGCACGTGTGTTATTGTTCGGCAAATTTTGATTTTCCTTTTGCATTTCGGCCGCAAACTCTTCTTCTGTAAAAATATTCCTTCTTAAAGGGTAGATCCCAGTGGCACTAAACCCTTTAACGGCTCTTTCCCCAGATTGCACTTTAAGATAGGAGCTACCAAATAACTGGCAAATATCAAAATGCGTTACTGCACGTTTTTCCGTCCTCATGAAGATTCTCACTACTTCGTTATAAAACGTCTTTAATGCACCCATGACGGTCTTATCAAGGGGCTGAAGTTTATGCGTCGTATGTGGTGGTAGGCATAAAATAGTAACATGATTGTCTTTAGCTTTGATAAGTACATCTAGATTTCTTGTATGAGTATGGTGGCCGTCTAATATCAGCAGTATTGGTTTTGCTGCTGAAGGTTTGGCTTTTTCTAGGAAATGGTCAAACCATTTTGTGAATAAGTCTGTTTGAATCCACCCGGATGGGTGAAAAGCAAACAGGGATCCTGGAGGTGCCCCCTTCTTTAGCTGGTCACTGGCTTTCTTGCGTGGCACAAAATCACCTGTGTGAACCTCTTTCTGCAGATGTGATAGCACCAACTTGTCGTTTGCCTCTAAGCGATACCACTTCTGGACATCTTGATTGCACAATGGACAACCCCGACTCATCTACGTTATATATTTGGTGAGGTCCATAATTTCGCTCCGCCATAGTCTTCTCTAATAAGTCGAAAAACTCGGTAACATTTTCCTTATTAAAACCAACGGCTCTTGCTAGGGAAGTTCCAATGGGCTTTCGTAAACTTAGTATATTCTTATGCCTGTGCATGAATGATGAAAACCAATCTTTTCCCGCAGATTCACGTAAAAGAGAGAATGGGTGTGGTATATTGTTACGTTTAGCAAGTTGGAATGCTAAGGATCGAACATCCCTTCTTGTCAGACCAAAAAACTTCTGATCCATTATAAGTAAATATCGTACTAGTTCCTCTTCTAATTCCGCTGACAAAATTGGTCTTTTACCCAACTTCGTTTTACTAACAGTTGCTGGAGGCCCTTCAGTATTACAGAGGCGAAAAAGTGTTGAGCGTGGAACTTTATATGCTCTTGCTGCGGCCAAATAACCCATATTTTGGTTTCTTACTGATACAATGGCGTTTTCCATATCTTTCTCACTCCATTGTTTTCGCGTTTGCTTTAAGGGAGAAGCCATTATATCTGAAAATAAAAAAAAACTTACTTTATACTTAGCGGGTAATATGGGATAGCAATAGGGCAGATAATATGGAATATTCCATATTACACGCTACACAAAAAGTACACAAAACAAGTACTCTATTTGTTATCATGAAAAATATCAAAGCAACTCGTTAAAATTTCTACCATATTATGCCTAAACCAACTTACCTTGTGCTTAATCAACTTTATTTAAACAAAATGTAGTCACAAAACGATTTTAATTGACACCGTGCACAAACTTCAAACATGTGGAAACCATAACCTCAACTTTTTCGGCGTTGCTAGCGTCTAGCGGCAATTTTACTTCATGCCAACAGTCTACGATTTTAACAAGAATTCTAATGTCGTCATCACCTTAGAGATGGAGCCACCCGTTTTAAAATTATGGAAAATTCCATATAACCCGACTATTCCATATATGCCGACTTTACTCTATGTGCTGAATCTATGCTTAATTTTTTCTGCCGGAATTCTGTAACACTCTGTATGTCCTTGATTCAAACGCCACTTCCGCTCCCGATACGGATCCGTACCATAGGATACCGGTTGACCGAAGATGGAAAGCGAATGCTTATTGCATCCGAGGTCATTCTGTATACATCTAATCATTCCGACTCAATTCTCACCTTCAATATTCGAATTCCTAGCCGATGAAATACCTCTATAGCAATCTGTATGCCGAGAGAAGACGGCCTCTTTCAATAAAGACGTGATGTCTTACTGTGTAGGGGTGCCAGTAGCGCAAGAAGACCGTTATTACCGAATTCCTGAGAATCTTTGGGATACTACCGGACTCGTTTGGAGGTTTAAAGGGACTGTAAAAGAAAAATCTGGAGTACTCCACGTTTTCTTGACCACGTACTCCACTGGTCAAAGAGTAATGGACAAGCGGGCGTTTGAAGCACGTGGAGAAGTTAAAGAGACGTAGGATGAACTAAGGGTACATTTATAGACGTTGTTTGAGGATTGAGTGCAGCAATGGGCAAGTTTTGAATACCTAAGTATACGATGTGTTCAATAGAGCTGACATTTTATAGGACATAATAATAATAATATTTATTCACTCAATGTACAAAGATAACAAACAATATGAGTAAATAAATATAAAATCAAACCAGGCCCAATAGAAGGCATCGCCTGTACATGGACCAATAAATTTAAGTTGAAACTGTAGAATGCAAATGACAAAAAAGGACAAAAATTAGCTACAGTAGATTATGTATTTAGTTGATGTTCGTATTTATGAGTTTATGAATTTCAGTCCTAGATATAGAATGTAGCCACTTTTTTAAATTTCTCTTGAAACAATTTCCGAAACGTAAATCTTTTAAGTCTTTAGGTATAATTTCATAAAATTTAGGCGCTAAATAGAGATATGATCGCTGCATTATAGATTTATGCGGTTGAGGAACTACTGTGACACGAATTTTGTACCTGGTATAATGATTATGTTTAATTTTTTGGTCGGTGTTTACAAATTTATGGTAGTGAGTGATACTGTGTAAGAAATAAAGTTGTCTTATATCATACATTCGAACATCTGCGTATAATTTTTCAGTGGGATAAAGTTTCGGTTTTTTAAATATCATTTTTAGAATACTTTTTTGAAAAACATCTAAATTATAGATATGTGAGGAACATGCAGCTCCCCATGCTAATATACCATATGTGAGATGAGGCTCAATCAGTGAATGGTATATTTTTCTGTCAATATATTCCCAAGGTATTTAATTGTGTAGGATACAAATCTAACTTTCTTTAAAATATAATTGACATGGATGTCCCATCGTAAGTGAGGATCCAAGATGGTAAAAAATGTGTTTTAGAGTAGTTAATGCTTAATTTTCTACTGTTAAACCACCGAATAATTTTGATAAAATCATTTTCAATTACATTTTTCAGATCAGACCAGTCAGTGCCTTCATATAATATTGCAGTATCATCTGTAAAACTAGTTATTTTGCCAACACAATTAATTTGGAAAATATCATTTAAATATATATTGAATAACAGCGGACCTAAGACAGTTCCTTGTGGGACACCACACTTAATATACATTTCTTTACTATAATAGGTGAGTTAGATTTACTCGAAAATGACAAAACATTTGCGAACCGGCAGCTATAAGAACAATATGAGAGTGCGCTAAAAAACCAGAAAATCGATCAAGTGTGGTTTATATTGTTCAAAGATCAAAGAAAATAGTGCTGTGTCTGTAAAAACAAACAGTAACGCTTCCTAGAGAAATTTTTTCACTATTAGATAGTAGGAATTATTTATTCGCCTCAAAACGGTAGACAGACCGGTCAGATTTGCTGCAGTTGTTCACAAAAGCCAATTCAATATTTGGGAGAATTTGAACAACTTCACTGATGTCTTTGGCTTTGTATTCCAACCGAATCTCAATATATGGCCCTCAAAAAGTATATTCAAAGTGCTACCAGCTTCTTCTATGAAAGAGAAACTGCTCTCGAAAATGATTTCATACTAGAATGTAACTACTTTTGCTATGAAGATTAGGCTTCCGTCAGATGTAAGGAGAGTAAACATTTAAGGAGATGTTACATTTGTCCCACTAGGTAAATAATGATCATAAAGGTAAATACCGAATGTGAACAAGAATGAAGTCCATTTTTGAATATTACAAATAATTATTGTTTACTAATAGTAAATGCAAAACCTGTTGTATGATTAAATTCATTATTGTTAATTGTATTTATTTATCCCATCATTTCAGCGGCCACAAAGTTGAGACTTTCCTTTACAGAGGGTATAGGTCAGGTAACAATGAGCAAGTTTTTCTAGTAACATATGTACAGAAGCCTTGAGATAAGTACTTTATAAACAAACCGCATTTGGAGAACAGCAATGGCACTTCCCTACAGTAATAATGCAGTTAATGATTCGGTGTCAGTTTAATGTGAGTATCTTAAAGATCCTATTGGTTCTCCGCGAGTGAATTCGAGTATTTAAAACGTTGTCATCCTCGATGTTTCCATCAGAGCTACGTAGGTTTGTTTATATCATGCAAAAGCCACCTGTGTGGGCACAGTAGAATATCTAGACAGCCCCAAGTGTTAAAAGTTAGGGAAGAAGTAAGCAAACTTGTGTTTTTAAATCAAACAGCGGCAACTTGACGGACTTGATTCCTGCCATTGTACTGAAGAGGTGTGCAGCGGAGCTTGCTCCAGTTCTTTTGAGTCTCTTCCAGATATCTTATGAATCCGGCATCTTCCCAGAAAACTGGAAAATTGCTCAAGTCCAACAAATCCCAAAAAAGGATCTAGGGCCGACCCTTATAACTACAGGCCAATAGCTCTGCTTTCTGTTAAGTAAGGTGATGGAGAGGTGGATACATCGCGAGTTTCTGGACTACCTCGAACGTCACAGCTTGATTAGCGACAGGCAGTATGGTTTCCAGCACCAACGATCCACAGGGGACCTCCTAGCTTACGTTACGCAATTGTGGAGCAAACTCATCTAGTCTTATGGTGAGGCTCATGACATCACGAAAGCGTTCGATCAGCTGTGGCACGCTACACTCTTAAGCAAACTTCCATCCTATGGTCTCCCAAAAAAACTTCAGTGCAGATGGGTGGCTGACTTTATCTCTGGCCGCAAGATATCCGTCGTAATTGACGGGTTCTCCTCTTTATCCCACAACGTCGATCAGGGATCGGTCTTGGCTCCGACTCTGTTTCCCATACATAATAATAATAATAATAATAATAATAATAATAATAATAATCCTTTATTATCCAATAGACATAAGTATGCATAGGATTCGTCAAAAATAAAAAATCTATAACAAACATGGAAAATAAGTAACAAACAAATATGAGAAACAAACATACCATCTACACATTAACAAACTCTGAAACAGCGTACAAACATTTATTTAATTAAAAAGCCTTTAACCTATTTTTAAAATGTTGCAGTGAACTGCAGATTTTTATTTCTTCTGGCAGTTTATTATATATTTTAGGCCCCAAAACTCTAGGTGACCTACTACCGACACAGTATTTGGCGAAAGGAACATACATATTTTCACTCTGCCTTGTTATGAAGGCATTTATATCCTTGTTTAGTAGTTGTGTATCCTTATTTTGAAACATATATATTGAAAGTTCGTATACAAATAGAGAAGGCAACGTTAAAATTTGGTACTTTTGGAACAGCTCCCTACAGCTATGTAATGAGCTTACTCCGGCCATAGATCTTAGAATTCTTTTCTGACTTAAAAAGACATGTTGTGCATTCGTCGATACTCCCCAGAAGCACAAACCATATTTCAGCCTAGACTCTACCTGAGCATAATAGAGTGTTACTAACTGGTCTCCAGTCAATGTGGCTCGTAGAACTTTATACACATATGGCTGTGAGTTCAACCTGGATACCAATCGATCACACTGGGCCTTGAAATTGAAACATTCGTCCAACCACAAGCCCAAAAATTTTGTTTCTTTGAGAACACTTAGTTGATTATGTTTAACTCGAAGATCAAGCGGAGTCATTTGTTTGTGCAAGTTGTGAAATCTCATCATTGCCGTCTTCTCCACATTCAGGTGAAGATGATGTGCGCTAAACCAATCATGAACACTGTTTAATAAATGTACACAGTCTTCTTTTAAAACTTTTGGATTTGCTGGACAATATGATTGCCGCATCATCCGCGTAAAGCGTAAAATTGGCTTGGGAGAAAGAGTGCTCAAATTCATTTATGTAAAGAATGAAAAGAACAGGCCCTAAAATCGATCCCTGAGGTACGCCGATGTCTACGTACGTTACATCAGATTTCACCTCAGAGATAATGTTGTTGCTGTTTTCATGTAAACAAACATATTGTGATCGATCGGATAGAAAGGAGTTAATCCAGCTATAGGGTGTCCCAACAATGCCGACTTGAACCAGTCTGCCCAGAAGTATCTCAGGATTGACACAGTCAAATGCCCTGCTGAGATCACAAAATATCCCAACAGGACATTCGCCTGTCTCAATCGATGCTATAATACTCTGAATGACACTCAGCAAGGCCGTGTGTGTCGATTTTCCGTTGCGAAAACCGTGTTGGTTAATTGACAAGGTATTTTCAGATTCTAGGAATCGCAACAATCTATCTAGAAAGCAGTACTCAAAGATTTGGGAGAAGCAGAAAGGAACTGTTATTGGTCTGTAATTGGAAATCTTTGGGAGGATCTCCTTTTTTAAGAACTGGGATTACCTTCCCAGTTTTTAAGGATTGGGGAAACCTTCCTGTGCAAAAGGAGAGATTTACTAGAAATACAAATGGTTTCACTATATATTTTAGTACTTTTTTTACAAGAAATCCCGGAATACCATCTGGTCCGGAGGAATGTTTGTTTTTCAATTTCGAAGAGATCAAGTCGAAAAACTCTTCATCGTTAAATGGATAGAGAAGCATTTGCCGACAATGAGTGGGACGCGAATCTACGGTTTCAATATTTGCCCGATTTATATTATTTACAATATTTAACGGAGTATCTTTAAAATAGTTATTGAATTTATTGACTATATCCTGAGTATTACTTAATGTGTTACCAGCATCCTCCAAAATTATACTGCTTTGGCTATTTTTATTATCTGTTAACTCGGATACTACCTTCCAGACAGCCCTATTACGATTCGAAGACTTGAATATTTTATTATGATAATAGTGTTGCTTTGCTGAAGTTACTAAAATTCGATGATTCTTTTTCTTATGAAGATATGTCTCTTTAGTATCTGGGATGATTTTTGACAATAAAGAGGAATCCTTGAGTTGTTTGCTGGATTCCTTTTCTTCATTATTAACCCAGTCTTTGGGGCCGTTTTAACCAAGTGTTTACGCAGCGGAAAATTAACTTGAAAATGGTGGTTGAAAATTTGAGAAAAAGTATCGAAAGCTAATTCAATGTCATACATGTTGAATAAACTGGTCCAATTTTCAGAACATATATCGGATATAAAGTTGTTGATATTTTTATCGTTGTATGATCTTTTTTCGACAAAAACTTGTGACCCATGAGTTTGGTTGATCACACTTAATTCTGACAGTACTGTTCGATGATCAGAGATGGTATTGTCGACTACACAGTTTTGCCCAAAGTCCAAGAAATTTACATATGTTTGGTCAATCGTTTTGACTGATGTGCCACCTATGCGCGTTGGCCACCCTATAATCGGAAACAGGTTGAACGCGTTCAGTACGTTTTTTAGATTATCTAATTCAGAATTTGGTGAATAAAAATCTACGTTGAAGTCACCACACAAAATTAACTTAAGCCTAGGTTTGTATACATAACTTAAGACTTCATTAAGCTTATCACAGAAAGTTTTTATATTACCTGAGGGAGACCGATAACATACTATCATGATAATGTAGGTATTACCATTCTTGAATTTTGTGGCACACAGCTCTATGTCTTTTCCCGTCGAGAAATCCGAAACATCAATCATGGTACTAGTAACGTCAGATTTAGAAAATATAGCTGTTCCCCCGTCCTTGTACCCTGTTCGACAATAAAAACTGGACAAATAGAAATTATCAATTAAAAACTTTTCAATAGAATCATCCACAGCCCACGTTTCCGTTAGGCATACAAAACATACACTATTAAAATCTTTTAAAAAAATACATAACTCATTTAACTTATCTAAATTAAGACACTGGACATTCAAAAATAAAAGTGTAGGATAAAATTCTATGTGACTAGAGTTATATCTTTTTTCTTGTAGAAAAAACAGTTTATAATGGGCCACATATTGACACCTAAAGCTTTCTTGAAATTAGACTGAAGAATAGTAACTTTAAAAGATGAATATTCTTCAGGATGTTTTGATTGAACCTGTTCCACAGATGCCTCCGGGAAATTAGTTTTAATCATATCCTCCATTTCGTCGAGTTTCGTACTGCGATGAATTCTACTGACGTGCAGTGCAACTTTCTTAGCAACTCCTTTTACAGCTGAGTTGTCAGGCCCATTTCCGACAACCAATGTATTCCTATGTCGGTTGCGCTTGCCTTTGGCGACTTTCCAAGAACGGGAGCTACCACCATCGTCACCTTCCTGCGTCTGAACCTTTGGTCGTGTTTGAGATGGAATAAGTGATGATGTTGGGGGAGGAGCACTCGCTGCAGCAGTAGCTCCAGCACCGTAGGTTGACGCAGAAGATTTGGCGTGTTCTACGGCAGCGGCCACCTGGTGTCTTGTTATTCTACTCGTAGTGCAAGTAGAACCACCTGACGATTGTGCAGACTTTGCTTGGTTTATCTGCAGATTTCTTCCCTTTCTGATGAAGTGTCGCTTGACTATAAGATTGTGGTACCAGCTCTCTACGGTACTTACTGGGCAACTCTTTAGCTTCATTTATAGATGTCGTGGAAGGTAACTGAGACAATGACGATATTTGAGCGAGCAAACTGTTTATTCTTTGCTGTTGTGATTTAATTATGAAGTTTTTGTGCTTGATAAGTTCCTTCAGGATAACACTCACCTCAGCATCAATAAAATCGTCCACACTGCAGAAGGAGGTATCCTCGTCTTCATCGAATTCTCCATGTTTTGGTTTCATTGTTTCATCGATCAAATTTATACCATCACAGCAAATTACTGTTTTGTCATCTAGTTTTTGTATATTTTTTATATACTTTATGCATCCTGCGTGTATAAGGGTTTTACAATTTACACACTGCAAACCACTCTTCGCAATAGAACCGCACCTTTTGCAATTTTTAATCCCGTTGTAAACACTCTGCTTCTCACTTGACGCCATCTTTTTATCACTCAACGACTTGCTTTCCTGCACGACCAACCCAATCCACAGCTTCGCTGATGACAGCACTCTACATGCAGGAATTCAGAGTGACAAGCCGATCTCTGCCGCTGAGCTGAAAAAAAGACTAGCGACGACTTCCTCTCTGACAAGAGACCTGGAGGCTGTCACAGCTTGGGGACGCAACAGTCTTGTACAGTTCAATGCTTCCAAAACACAGTACTGTACTTTGACGAATAAAAATCGTCTTAGCGCTCATCCGATTTCGATGGATGGCTGAGTTCTGTCAAAGGGCCATTCATTTCGGCTGGTCAGAGTCCAGATCACCGATCTGGCACGAACATATCTCGTAAATAGCTGCAGCTGCTGGGTGAAAGCTAGGCTATTTGTTTAGGCCTAAGAGGTACTTTTCTTCGCATGACCTTCTCACTCTATACAAGGCCCAGATAAGGCCTATCCCGGAGTATTGATCAGATGTTTGGGGTGCTGCCGCCCCGACTACATTATCCATGGTCGATGCTGTCCAGAGGAGGGCGGTCCGACTGATCGATGACTCTTCTCCAACAGACAGTCTAGGGACTCTTTCGCACCGGCGGCGGCGGCTGTCGGCGATCTAGCTGTTTTCTAAGGCTACACCAACGGGCTTTGCTCCTCAGAGCTCTCTTCCATGATGCCGCCGCGCGATGTGCCTGACAGACAGATCCGCCTGACTTTGGTGTCCCATCCTAACCGTGTTGAACTTCTTACATCCAGAACTGGCCGATACAACGGCTCCTTTGTCCCGAGGGTGTCAAGATTATAGAACAATGTACACGAAGAAGCTTTTCCCAGTTCTACTAACATTTCAAAAATCGTATTAACAAAATTTCTTTGGTATCCTCATAGCAGCCGCGGTGTTCCGGAATTTAGCCTTCTGCCTGCGCGGCTGCTTCGATATAAAAAGAAACATCAAGCATTAGTACAAAAAATATGTAGGCAGTACTTGAAACGTCGTACCAAATAAGTAGTGAGTATGACTCTTCGTTTCCCCTCTTACGTTCTCGATGATGTTATTGACTTTGTTATTTCGAACATAGTAGCTTCTGAAGAGGCAAGTCACACTTTTGAGGACAGCCTGCATCTGAAAACGAGTGGGAATCGAATGGATGTGTCGACTGCGTAGCATCTTCTATCTTTATCAATAGCCTCTGGTCTATTTTCAGCAAGGAATATCTATTGTGTACAGTACGTACATAATTATACATATTCCTTCAACCGTTACGTATCTCCGCCAATGAACGGCTTTCTATGCCGATGAAGTGTAGTGTTTGAGATGAAGCAAAGATAATTGCTACTGAAAATCTATTTATGCAGCCTCCGATGTCTCCATGCATCAAGTCAATAATCGCTTTACACGACCCTTCATATTACATCATCGTCTTTGTCATGCCTCTGTAATTTTAAGGAAAATGGTTTATAATGTAAGGACTTGCTGGTAATTTCACGACTAGGAGGATACGTAATGATTGGATTTAGTAAGGGAGCACTGATAACATAACTCTCATCTTAATTACAACGCCACCGGCGTGGTCGTCAAAAACTTCTAAATAGTCTCTCGGCTTGGTCCGACTATACCTTACTTGAAATACTGCTCGGATTTTTGTCAAACTTTCACGCAAGAACAAAAATCGGTACCGTAACGGTAAAGGAAAGATGAATAAAAAAATAAAATTGCTCAAACTTCGAGTTTTGGCCTTTTAGAAATACCTGCTTATTTTGGAAAATTTTTGGTTTGGTAAAAAAAAAATTGATATCTCAATTTTTTGACGGTAGTATATATTATTTAAAATTTAGATTACGCTGAAAAATCGGAAAGCATGGTCAAGACAAATATCAGACTTACCGACATGTCTGAAGTTAAAGAAGGAGTTAGATCCACTCTCATTGCTGCAATTCAACATTGTGCTAGAGAAAACTATGCTAGAAGCAATCTTAATCAGGGCTGATCCAGAATATTACAGAAAGCATTAATGCCTAACATTTGCTACCTGGTTATTCTAGCCAGAAGTAAGGAACTAGAAGGAAAAGCACGAAGAAAAGGACTGTACGTTAATGTAGAAAAGACAAAATATATGGAATGAGCAGATAAAGAAGAACTTAGTCATTACTACAACACAAGTCTATAGAGGTACACGCGTTCGACTACTTGGGCAGTTACATCGAAGTCGGGTAATGATGGAGGAAATACAAAAATGAATTATTATACAGGGTGTTTCAGTTTATTGTTGCATAACTTTAAGATTCGATAGAACCTTTAAAATCAATGCATAAAGTCTATATAAACATGGGTCGGAAAATGCGTGGCTTCCGAAATACAGGGTGTTTAAATTTACTTTCTAAAATAGTTTTTTTTAAATATTCCGAACAATATTTGATGTATAACAGTGAAAATTGGTATACAAGGGTTATTTGGTACGACAAAACGAACCATGGGCATAGCTTTACTGTAGCCGCTAGAGGGCGCTCTCTACTGTACCTGTAGTGTACTAAAATGACCGAAAAATTTTTTCGTAGTGCAATGTTTTGCTTTTTGAATAAAAAAACTGATTCTTCGCACTTTTCAACATAAAAAAGCTCTCTTTTGAATTTTCGTGATAGTTAGCCGTTTTTGAGATATTTCGATTTTTAAGGTTCGATGCATTTTTAATTATTTATGATAAAATAACGTTAAAAAGTCAGTATCTCGATAATTTTTAGAAGTAGGCTGTGCCTGCAAATATTTTTGAAATTGAAAGCAGAATAAGGTTAAACGTCAATTAGTTGACACTTAGTTTTGTTGTCTGTTGAAACCTGAAACGTTTTTTTGCAATTGTGAATGTACGAAATTTAGTTTCTTTTACCTGTTTTCTTTTTTGTAAGTTTTATAAAGATGCCATTTTTATTCTCCAATCAAGAGTTAGCGGATATTCATTTTGTGTATGGCTTTGTAAATGGAAACGCAGCAGAAGCAGCCAGAGAATACGCACGAAGATTTCCAAACAGACGACATCCAACTCGGTCAGTATTTGTAAGAGTGCATCGCCAAGTAATTGAAAATGGTTTTGGAAATCTCCAAAGGGATCAAAACATAAATGTTCGTCAGCGCAGATTTACCCGTATGATTCTGCGTGAGTCTGATAGAGATCCGACCACAAGTGTTAGGACAGTTTCTGGTGCCTTGGGAATTTCAGCAAGCCATGTTCACCGTGTTCTTAGAAATGACCATAGACGTCCTTACCATTTGCAACCTGTGCAAGGACTACAGCCAGGGGACGGCGAAGGAAGAATCACATTTTGTCAGTGAATTCCTGATAATAATAGGCAGTTTTTAAGTAACGTTTTATGGACCGATGAGTCATGCTTCACTAGACGTGGAGTGGTAAATTTTCATGATCAACATATTTGGTCGCATGAAAATCCGCATGCAGTTCGCGAAAGAAGTTTTCAGCATGAATTTAGTGTGAACGTGTCGATTGATATCTACCGTAATCGACTATTTGAACCCTACCTTTTCCTACAAGGTTAAATGCTGCGACCTTCTTGGAATTTTTAAAGGCTGAACATGCAAATATGTGGGATGATATTATGTTAGATTTAAGAAGTTTGGTCTGGTTCCAGCTTGATGGTTGTCCAGCTCATTATTCGAGAATAGTTAGAAACTGGCTGGACGAACATTATCCAGAAAGATGGATCGGCCGTGGAGGACCAGTCGCCTGGCCTCCACGATCCCCTGACCTAAATCGATTAGATTTCTTTGTGTGGGGATTTCTAAAAGAAAAAGTGTACCAAACTCCCGTAACCACAAGAGATATGCTAATAGACAGAATCAGAAATGCATGTGATGAAATAAGGCCTTATTTACTATACCACGTTCGATCATTCGTAGATCTGAATTGTGTATTGAACAATCGGGTTTACATTTAGAGCAACTACTTTAGATTTTGTATGTTTGTCCTTACTATCCAATAGCATTTTAGTTGTAAATAATTAATTTAATTTGTTAAAAATAATATTGGAAAATTAAACAAATTAATATTCTGTTTCTAAACGATCATCTTAATTACTTGTAATGCCCAAATCGAAAATGTAAAAAAAATGTTATTTTCCCATAAATAATTAAAAATGCATCGAACCTTAAAAATCGAAATATCTCAAACACGGCTAACTATAACGAAAACTCACAGGAGAGCTTTTTTATGCAGCAAAGTGCGAAGAATCAGTTTTTTTGTTCAAAAAGTAAAAAATTGCACTAAGAAAAAATTTTCGGTCATTTTAATACACTACAGGTATAGTAGAGAGCGCCCTCTAGCGGCTACAGTAAAACTATGCCCATGGTTCGTTTTGTCGTACCAAAAAAACCCTTGTGTACCAATTTTCACTGTTATACATCCAATATTGTTCGAAATATTTAAAAAAAACTATTTTAGAATGTGAATTTAAACACCCTGTATTTCGGAAGCCACGCATTTTTCGTCCCATGTTTATATAGACTTTATGCATTAATTTTAAAGGTTCTATCGAATCTTAAAGTTATGCAACAATAAACTGAAACACCCTGTATTATTGTTATGGAAAATTATGTCATATAGGCGCTAAAAGAAATTACACTCATTTTTATTGTGAGATGAACAAATATGTTTGCATACTACTACTCGTCGTTGCTTCTCAAGGCTGGTCCGGTGGACCTTAGCCTTTAGGTCATAGCCACTGTAATGCCAGTACCTGTCGTCAGGCTGTCAGGTCTGGTGGCCCAGAAACCAGACAAGTTGTAGGGGAAAGGTGAGAGGGAAAAAGAAAGGAAGGAAGTAGGAGCGAGAAGAGAAAGAAAAGGAATTGTTTTATGTAAATAGTTGAGGTGTGATAGATCTAAGAACTGTTACATTGTACTATATAAATGTTTGATTTGTCCTGAACTGACTTTAGGGTTTTTAAAAACTATAATGTTTAAAGGTCTAAACATGAATTTAATTTTGTTCACAATGCCAGTCGCGGCCTGGAATGTTTGCGGATCTCCTCGACTGTGTAATCCACTGCTTCATGCAACAAAGGGTTGCTGTGCGATTCCGCTTGCTGGTAGCCCCGTTGTGCCATACCTATGATGAAATCCCTAAGGTAGGGGATGTCAAGATCTCTATGGATGCTATCGTTTGATACATACCATGGGGCATTAGTTATTGCATATGTTTGCATATGCTGCAAATTAAGCATGAGTTACTATTCAATTAATAATTTGAAATATACTCAGTGACATCAGAAGTGTTACACCCACAGAAAATAATTTCGTCAACTTGTTTTTTTACAACAACGACTATATTTAAAGCATACTGTGTGGCTACAATGTCAGCCTTTTATCTTTGTATTTGTTTACCTTTGCTAAAATCTTATCTCTGTTTTTGAGCAGAAATCAATTTCTGAGAGCTGAGTAGTACAGATATTTTTAGTTATTGCCTTCGAGTTCGAAGACGCCCAAATCATCACAATGTTAGCGACTGTGACAGGGGTAGAATTATTGCCTATCGAGATGTTGGTTTATCCTATCACGAAATGCGCGTATGTAGAGGGTGGATAGAAGAAGGTAGAGGAACACCTAGAAGGCCAACTGGTCCATCGAGGAGTACAACTAGATCTACGAGACCGTTTTGCTACTACGCATCAGCTCGCTAACCAATGGTTTGGAGAAGAAGGGAGACCTGTTACTAATCCTAATCTTTATTTACCTACAATAAGTCGGTATGTTGCGACAATAGTTTCGCGTTGGTTTACGCATTAATGGAGGACTTTTAGGGTTGTCGAGACGATGCGTCTGGTACATTAAAAGAGCGACAGCTAAACTAATACTAACTTGGTTATCACTTTGGGGGGCCCAACGTCCTTTTGGGAGCGGAACTGCTTGCCACTAACGGTTCTGGGCTTTGGTGGTTTCACGCGGTACCTTCTAAAAATTGCAATCATGGCTTCGCATGCTACACGGACGGTTTAGACTTGTCGTAACACACTGTATAGATATGAAGAAAAGAAAAAAACAAACGAACAGATGACCACATCACCAGAACCGTCACTTGTACTTAAAAAAGGCCACCATGGTTGCCTAAATGTCGTGTCACTAAGCAGTCATTCAAACATAGAAATATGTGGCTTCGTTTAGCGGCCAGCATGAGATCACAGGATAAGTTCCAGGTGTTACATCTAAACAAAAATTGTTTATATTTATTTATTAGTATGCTTCAAGGAAAGTGACCTTAAGCACTTTCATATCAGCAATAATTCTACGGAACAAAATTTGCAGTGGGTTAAGTACTTTTACATGGGTTTAGACGACAAAATAAAAAATATTGCATTCACTGCTGACAGTACGTTGTCTGAAATTGGCGCAATGAAGCATATACGTGGAATGTCGATTTCATAATATCATCTATATCAAAAGCATCGCGGCTCTAATTGGTCGGTAGCCCCTCTTCGGCTGCCCTAAATCCGCAATTCAGGACCATCTCCGCCATTAATTCCGTTCGTCCCTTATTATTGCACTTGGCTGGACACCAGCTGGTATTCAATGCCGAAGCCGCTTCCAGCCTTTCTTCCATGGACGTTCGACTGTCTGGAACAAGTGGGGTTTTACAGAAGGGTGCTTTCCAGACTTGACTTTTCAAGTTTGTTCATGTGAACTTACACTTGGACGCCCTCCTCAAAGAAAACCAAAAGAAGTATGAACCAGGAGTATACAAGGTGTTTAGAAAACATGGGGCAAGCGTTTGAAGGGTGAATCTTTGAACTGCTCTTTTCGCAATTGCAATTTTGTCTCATAATGATTTTCGAAATGCCCGCAAAAGTGAACATTATCATTTCAAGCAGTTTGTAGGTGTCCTCTTAAGCATTGTGCTAAAATGCCGAAACCTCTGGGTTGACAAGCAAAGGAATTCGTCATTTTTTAGACTAAATATTTTGAGACCGAACGAGTTCATGGAGCTCCATTATTGCCTTTACAGTATTAGGTAGTGAATAGAATTTATTTATTTATCTGACAACGGGTCGATGATGCATTGAAAATGAGTTTGTGAACGGTAAATAGGTTATCTTCTCGATGCAAAGCTGGTAAAGTACCTAGATCCAAAAAGAAAAGCCATACTCACAAGAAGACTGTCACTGAATTGACTTCATTCAATCAAACAAGAATTTGGCATAATAAATACTTTGAACAAATTCCATTTGAATGTTTATTCTTCTTATGGCTGTCTTAGAATATTGCGTAATTGAACTTAAATTATAAAATTGTAATAAAGCTAAAATATGGTTTGAGTGGATAGTAACACTTTGAAGTATCTATTTTGAAGTTTGTTATTCCTTTCCCTGTAGCTTATTTTTTATATTACTTTCCAAAAGGGAGCTAATTTCTGCTAGTCACTAATACGCACGGTACTGTAATGTTGGTTGCGGTGAGGCATCGAACACATAAATATGAACACATAAATATTATCAATCTGTGTCTTGAGAAGGGCTACTTTCCTAAATCTTCGAGACGAGCAACAGTAAGGCCAACACCTAAGCTCAGGAAGCCCACCGATTTCTCGGATCTTAGGCCCATCAGTCTTTTAAGTGTTTTGTCAAAGATCTTGGAGAAAATCATTTATTTGCAAATCTTAGATTTTTTAGAGTCAAGTGACATACTCCCAGTACATCAGTCCGGGTTTAGGAAATCATACAGTACTACAACTGCTCTTCTTAATTTGGTGGACAACATCATCAGGGCCCTTGATAAAAAAATGTGTGTCGCCTTAATTTCACTGGATTTCTTCAAGACCTTTGATAGAATTAATCACGCACTGATGTGTGCTAAGCTAAAATTTTAGGGTTTTGATAAAATAGCTCTGCAGTTTTTTAAATCATACCTAATCCACCGTTCTCAGCGCGTATCACTTTCTGGAGTTTTGTCAAATGAGCACTTTATCACTTCGGGTGTGCCTCAGGGCTCAATCTTAGCACCCTTGTTATTTTTAATTTATGTAGCCGATATTGCCAAGTCCATTCAAAATTCACAGCTACAGTCTTATGCGGATGACACTCAACTGCTTTACTTCTTTTAACCTGAGAACCTCCAGACTGCTACTACGGAAATTAACGAAGACATTGACTCTATTTGCACCTACTCAGCCAATAATAGCCTAACCGTTAATGCTTCTAAATCTTCTGCTGTGCTGATTTGTCCAAATCACAGAAGAGCCGAAGTCAAAGCTTCCTTGAGTATATCTATTAACAATCAAAATCTTCCTTTTTCTGGAAGTGTCAAGTGTCTAGGTGTGTTTATTGATGAAAACGTGCGGCTTCGTGAACATTTAAATAACCTCTTACAACGAAGTTACATCCGTCTGAGAACTCTGTATGCGAACAAAAATTTGCTGAATTTTAAAGTGCGTAAAAAATTGTGAGAATCTTTTGTCTTACCTATTTTTAATTATTGCAATCTAGTTTATCATCCTTGTTTGGATGTTGCAAGTCGTAACAGAATATCTGTAGTACAAAATAACTGCGTACGATTCATATTTAATTTAAGAAAATTTGATCATGTTTCGGATCGTTATCCTACAATAGGTTGGTTAAAGATGACAGATTTAGTTAAATACAACTATCTAACCTTTACACATAAGTTACTTGTCTCTGGAACTCCAATTTATTTACTTGAAAAACTAATTTTTAGGTATAATGTTCGTCAACGACATATCCGTAACACATTCGCTTTAACAATGCCACTTCATAGTTCATCTGTTTTTAACAGGTCCTTCTCATATAATGCATGCATGTTGTACAATAGCTTAGATTACAGAACAAAAAGCCTGTCGCTGTATAGTTTTAGAGAAGACTTAAGAGCTCTTCTGCTCAATGGTGATTCTTAAAGGTGTTTTTCTCCAGCATTATATTTTTAAGCTAATTTTTATTTAGGTTGCAATCAGTTACATGGGCATTTTCCTCCTATTATTTTATTTACAGCTGTACTTTTTTACCATCTATTATTCTTATGCAGTTAATGGTTAAGTGTAAGAAAAGCTGCCATAGCTAAACTTCGCCATTAAGCTGCTCACTGATCTAATTATAGATAATAATATATGCATTTTCTGTAATTTGTTTTTTCTAATGAAAGACGGTTTATTATTATTATTATTATCTAGTAGTTTTAATTAATGTGGCAACCATGTGCGTCACTGTCATTATTTGACGTTGTGTTGTAATTCCTTTAATTCCGTAGTTACTAAGACCTGAAATAGTGGTATAATGCAATCTCTATAATTAATAATTCTTCTTACACGATGTAATATCATCAACCTCTGAAATTCTATTAATAGCGATAACAGGTAAGTTGAACTTTTGCATTCGCGGTTAGCCGTTTCATCAGAACAAATTTTTTATTCTAAAATCAATCTCTGTATGTTGAATAATGAAAAATGAAAAGGCACCCTTTTTCGGAACAATTTGTGAAATGCCCATGGGCCGCCCCTCCACCGCCGCTTCTTTCTCCATCGGGTATCCCTTGTTAGCCATGTATTAATTAGAGTGATTTCTATGAGATTGTCGTCTTCAGGCCCACAGATGTCGATGACTATTATTAGGCTGGGGCTTCCTTTAACAATACGGTCAGAATAGATAAGATCCTAAAAGACTTCTAGTACGAGGTTACATAAATATAAACATGATTGTTAAGAGATTGCGTTTCAAAAAGTTAAAAAGGATATGGAAGATTTTACACGAAGGCTGTTCACCTTTCTCAACAGGCCGGCCAAGCAGAAGATTCAGACAATTTCGTGGGATCATTACTATTACCAAATAATAGATTTGAGTTGAGTACAGGTAATAAAAACTCGAACACATAATATACTAACTGACATATAAAATGCAGCAATTTGTTATAATTATTTATTGTAGAAGTATGCTCAAAGTTACAGCACTCCTAGTCGGTGTTGCATTTTCTATGTCATTTAGTATATATATATATATATGAGTGGCTTCACGATGTAATGCTTTCATGTTCTAAAAATTTTTAATCTGTTTTTAACTTGTTCTTGTCATACAGCTCTGTGTATTTTATATAATTTTGACCATTGTACCATTTATCCTGCTTTCACCATGTTACTGGGTGTTTCCCTCATCCTGAACGTAAACAACAATTAGCAACATCCTCACATACTACTCTCCTGATGATGATGGAAAAGTCCATTGAAAGCTAGAGAGAATAATAAAAGTATAAAGAGTCCTCCTTGCTTAAAATTTTTTGTCGAAGTAGGTACCCAACAAAAGGCGGAAGCTTTAATTTTTCACCTAACTGGTCTAGACGACAATGACCACGTCTCAAGTTATATATATATATATATACATATCATTCATGATCAAAAGGTTGATGAAACTTAAAGTTTTACTTTTTTAGAGAACGCAGAAGCAATTATTTATTATACGCCTCAGGAATTCCATTATATTTGATAGAAACACCATATGTAAAACTACGATTGAACAGGTTTGAGCGACGTTGTAGTATATTATTATTCTTGTTTCTTATCTTGTCTGCCAAGTACGTGCCCCTTCCCACTTCAGTTGTGGAGTGACGCTGTTGGAAGGAGAATTTCGAGGTCCACAACTTATAGAGAGGCCCACAAACTGGGATTTAGCATTTGCAAGGTAAGTTTTCTGATAAAAAAGTGAAGTAAAAACCCTAAAGTTGCACAACTTGTTTATAGGCCAAAGAAAAGCCACTATCAACTCCACTGCAAAAGAAAAACCGGCTTATATGGGCTAAAGAACATAGACAATGGACACCTGAACAATGGTGTGCAATACAATGGAGTGATGAGGCCCGATTCGAAGTTTGTGTTAGCGACAGTCGCAGTAGAGTTATTCGCAAAAAAATGAAGCATTCCATGTTGACTGTCTGAAGAGAAAAGTGAAATTTCCAGCATCAATTATGGTCTGGGGCAGTATGTCATCAAAAGGAGTAGAAAAACTTCATTTTATTGTTGGAAATGTGGATACAAACAAATATTTGACAATTTCAGAAGAATCGCTTTTACTAGTGATGAAAGAATGTTTGACATCCGGCCAAGATTTTGTGTTTCAGCAAGATGGTGCAGCGTGCCACACCTCAAAAACGGCTATAAAATGGATGGAAGAAAATAATATACCACTTTTGAAATGGGTTTCTAGCAGTCCGGATCTGTCACCTATTGAAACTTTGTGGCACGAGATGAAAAAGGTTCTACGACAACATCCTGCTCGTACAATCACCGAACTGAGATAAAAGCTTCAAGAAATATGGGATTGTTTTACACCAAATTTTTGCCAAAACTTACACTATGCCCCAAAGAATTTCAGTCGTAATAAAAGATAAAGGTGATGTTACCCAATGGTAATCTTTCAATTGTTGCTTTGTTAACTTCGCGCATTTATTCGCACTTTATTTATTTGTTCAGATGTTCTATTAGTTATAGGTCAAAGTGATTTCAAATATGTATTTTTTACGACTAGAGTGTATCTAAAATATTTTTGAGAAAATAAATAGTTTCGTCATGTTTGGTTTATAAAGGCATATTTTGGTACAAATCTTGAAGTGGGCCAACTGAAGTGGGAAGGGGCTCGTATATCCTTGTCAAAGGAAATTTGTTTCTCTAAGGTAACGAGGCTTTAATGTTAGCAGTAGTTTATGAGTAAAATTTAAGTGATGATATCCTTAAATCATTTATTTCCATCCACCTGAGCACCTTATATTTAGCCGGAACTTGCTTAACTTTACGCAATCTGAATATAAAGTGCACACAATTATTTTGAATCACCTCTACTTGTTAACATTTTGTGCAATTTAAAGACCTCTCCCTATTTTTTTCCTCTATAACTATGATGGGTAGTTTTTTAGCTAATCGCTTCCAAAGAGTTACTACTATCGATATGGATGTGTAGCCTAAATGTGCCATTTCATCTGGAGTACCGCAAGGTTCTGTACTCGGACCATTATTATTTAATTTATATATCGCCGACTTGCACACATTTGTCAATCGTAGTATTCAATTTTTTGCTGATTACCCTTAAATTTATAATCACTTCTATAATAGCAAATTGCTCAATATGATATTAATGAAGATTAAATTTTAATTAAATCAAAAATTAATTATTGCATATGCAAAAAATCATAGCCTTCAAAACAAACATGATTATTTTTTTACCTAAACCGTCTAGAAATGATGTTAAAAACAAGCTTAATGTTAGCTTACTATCGAAATTAATGAAGCAGTCAAAAACCTGGGAATTCCTTTTGATGAGCGTCTCAAGTTCATACCTCATGTAAGCAAAGTTACAAAAAGCTGCTTTCTTATATCCAAATCAACAAATTCTCGATTATCAAACTAAAAAAATCGTATGCGAATCATTAATTAAGTCCAAAATTACTTACTGTGATATATTTTACAATCCATTTTTTGATACAATATCTCTTTCACGTTTATAAAAAATTCAAAACACATGTTGCAGACTAATAAATAATTTGAGAAAATATGACCTTATAAGCGGTTCCTTAAGAGACTTGGGATGGTTGAAGGGAGATAGCTATATGAACTACACTTATTAACTTACACTCATAAGCTCTTGCTTACTTCGATTCCCTCGTTTTTAAAAAGTTCACACAAGAGACATACGATTTACTGAGACACTCACAATGCTTCTTCACAAAACGTCATTCTTCCATAAGTGCTTCACATACAACGCGATAATGCTTTATAATGAAGTACCTCAGGCATTAAAATCAATAAATTAGAGTGACTTTAAAAAACAAATTAAACAGTTCATTTTAGAAAAGTACTCACCTACATAGTTTGACCACTCACTTCGCAAAATTCTTTTCCTTACTGTATACATTCACACGTATAATTAAATTTTATTATTTACTATTTGTATACTTACTTATAGGTATATCCTATAACATATTTGTAATCGTTATTGTATTTCTTTTTTGAATTTCCAAGGGTTAAGTGGCAGAATAGATTCAAGGTAAACTTGGCCCTTTAAAAAAGAGACGTTTATTATTATTAGTATTATTATTACTATTATTATTATTATTATTATTTTACTCGGGATCCTGCCTTCCAGACTAGTTTTTCAGGTGCTGATTCTCTACTATGCTTCTCTCACCACATCTCGTGCGGTAATGGACTCATCCCTCTTGTGTATGTTCTGTACACAAGTTAATGAACTCAAATTCGTTTATCTGTGTATAAAACTTCTAACAAATGTATATTTTCCAGGCGGAATACTTAATATTTCACGAGAAAATATTTTGTACTCCCAGACCTTCATGAATAAATACGCCCTCCTATTTGTGTTCCAGTAATGATTATAATTCTCATCATCTCGACCTGCTGCTCCGTGCTCCATGGAAATATATATATTTAGAAATTTCAAGTAAACAATGAAGCCAAATAAACCGATTTAGCGCTTCCCACGCCATAACGTAAACTCATTTAACAAATTGCGCAAACATACGGAATTACGGGACTAAAAGGCGTATCAAATATTGTACACTTAAATGCCTCGTCGATCAAAACAGCTGCTGGGATGAAGCTGGGGTGCCTTTTTAGAGCTAGAATATATTTTTTACACACAGGGTGTCCAGATAAATCCAATAAAATCAAGAAACATTAGTCCCAGGGATATTCTCCCAGGCCTGGGATTTTCTCTTGGCTATTCACTGCCTATAGGAGATCAAGGTGTGATCAGAAATGGGAGGAATATAAGAGGTTACGTAACATAGTAGAATTAGGAACTGATAATGCAGAAAAGATTCAGTTGGAACATAAAATTAGCAGTACGAACTATAAGACTCTATGGAAAGATATGGAAGCTATGAACTTTGGCAATAAGACAGCCAGGTCATCTATTCCAGTAGATTTAGCTGACGTTGACGAAATGAACCGGTAGTTTACGGCTTTATCTAGTGCAGGTATAGAACCTGATGCTGATATTTTATAAGAATAATGTCAAACCTAATGTATCCCTCTTTGAATTCGCCTTGGCGTCCACAGATCAGGTGGAAGATACTTTGTTTTGCTTCAAAACCAAAGCATTTGGTGCTGATTTGATAAATATCGAAATGCTGTTGTATTGCTGCCCCAAAATTATTCCTTTCATTACACATATCATTAGTGAATGCATATTGCGTCGCTATTTCCCTTTTTGCTGGAAGCACGCTTTGATTGTGCCTTTGCCTAAAGTTGCACATCCGTCTAAGCTCAAGGATTTGCGTAATATTAGTATATTGCCAACATTGTCTAAATTGCTTGAATCAATAATGGATGTTCAGATAAGAGAACACTTAAGAACGAATAACCTCATTATCGATACACAATCAGGGTTCGGTCCGGCGCATAGCTGTGCAACAGCATTGCTGGAAGTGGTGGATGATGTATTATGCAGTGCTGACAAAGGTAACCTGACTGCCTTGGTGCTCTTAGATTATACGAAGGCATTTGACAGGATACATCATCACCTACTCTTAGCCATGCTCCACTTTTACGGTTTCTCGGCCGATGCAGAGTCCCTAATGCGTAGCTACTTCAGCGATCGTCAACAGCAGGTAATGCTGAATGATAAGTACTCTACCGCGGCCAATACAACGACTTTGTTTGTAAATAATTACGAACCGCTACACTGAAATGCGCTGGTGCACCAACATGCATGTACCACATATTGTTTCTTATTACTAGCGGAACATCATCAGGCAGCAAAGGCAACTGTTGTTGAAGAAAATTGAGGTAAGTCTGTCTGTCAAGTCGTCCTGGCAAGAAGAATTGGCCAATAAAATGGTTGCCAATAATTCCTGCCCATACGTTAACCAAAAATTTGTGTTGGAAATGGGTTTCGGTTACGGCATAGGGATGTTCTTCTGCCCACAAATGATTATAGTGGAAATTCTGAATGGCATTTCAAGAAAAATTATAGTAGCTTCGTCCGTGAACGTAATGACTGATTCAAATTGCGGATTTTTTGTAGTTTTTTGAGATACCACTGACAAAAGATCACACGGCTTGGAAAATCAATGGGAAGTAATGCCTGTACTCTTAAAATATAGTAAGGATATAACAAAAAATCCACTTAAATTCTCCAAACCATTTGATGGCACATATTTAAGTGTCTAGCGATCTTCCTCCTACTCGCTTCAGGATGTTTCTCGACTTCGTGCAGCACTGCTTCCTCAATTTCAGGTATTCTCACTCTTAGAGGTCTACCTTCAGATGCTCCTTTTCGGACAGAACCAGTTTCAACAAGACGACGACGAATATTAGAAAGGTTGGACTATCTAGCAAAGCACGACCGGGATATCTCTGGTGATAAATCAGTCTGGCTTGCTCACCATTACCGTCGGCAAGGCCATATACGTAATACTTCGCCGCCATTTCTGCATTTGAATAATTCACTCTTATTAACAAGATTGTAGAAGCTAAATAATGAAAAAAATTTAACAGTGAACAGATTTGAATAACACAGACTTGTCAGATGTCAAAAGCTAGTGACATATTCCAGAGCAACTAGATATTTATTACTAAATTGCATTCTTCAATTATTAAATTAGTTTTCTCGGACAATAGGACGGTTTTTATTTTTTTACTCAAAAATGGCGCATTGAGGGAAAGCAACTTAAGGGAAATCATTTGTCTTAAATTGAACGGGGAATTCAAATATAATTTTTATTTGGCAAAAAACCATTGGCGTACCATTTTTTTCGTAGAAAATATCGAAATCAATACCCCAATGCACGCCACTGTTAAAGCTAAAAATTATTTTTGCATTGAAAAATATGCTACTTTATTAACTTTCACAACGTACTAAATATCAGTGAAATATCTGAAGCGGTTCTGAAAATATTTATTAATTTCCGTTTTTTTTCCTAAACCTTCAACACCCCGAGTTTTTGTAAGGACACAGTTTTGGACAATAGTTTATAAGGCAAACTAACATTAATTTTTCATGTAGATTCACACTCTTGAATATTCGCATATATTGTCGTTAGTATCAATCTGGACGCAATATACTGTTCCAAAATAAAATATTTAACTTCAAGGACAAAGCAAACCACATTTCGCACTTCGTTACAATTTCTTGTTCACTCTTTCCCTCATGTTTATGTAGCTATCCGGCAATTTGTCGTAAAACGCGAAATTGCTGTCTGTCCGCCAGAGAGTTGTTTTACAAATAATCCTACAGGCGATTCCATTATACTGCAGCTCAAAGTTACCACTTCAAAAATGAAAAGGCGCTAAACCGAATAAAAGTTTGCTCGTAGGAAATATAAAATAAAACTTTTGTTATTCCGTACTCCATTCGGGGGGTTGTTAAGGAAAGTCGTTTTGCGATGATCCCTTCGGTTTATGGTGAAAAGAGTTCTGAAGTATCTTTATTTCGGAAAGCAATCATTTTCCTGGGATCAGTAGCTGGATACACTGTATAGAGAGGACGGTTTATTGGGATGTCTGAAGAAAAAGCTCAGCAATCTAAAATTGGGGTTTTGTTAACTGGAAGTCAAAATCGATCTACAAAAGCATAGCAAGTTAATGAGACAAATAGGTCAGTGGGAATAGCCAAACAAAAGTGAAGAAGAGTGCCAAACTATAATAGTGCATTGGGCCCGTCGCCGATCAGCTTATTAAGCATTAAATTTCATTAATAATAATAATAATAATAATAATAATAATAGTCATAATAATAAAAGGTATTTATTTATCTGGCAGATATTCAGCTTATTAGCTGCTTTACGATATCTACCGGGACAGTAATTATAATGGGTTGTCCAATAGGGACGCAGGAAAGTAAACGTCAATTTGACATAGACGCCATCTTTGTTTTCTGTCACCGACATGTTATTTTGTTAGTTGAATGTTTGCCATTGATCGCTATGGAGTCGTATTCGATTGAAGACCGCATTAAAGTTATTCAAGCGCACTGCTACAATGGTGCAAAAATAAAAAACACGTTTAGCGCGCTTCGTGAACATTTCGGTTGCAACAACCGCCCAAACGAAACAACCATCAGTCGTCTGGTGCGTAAATTCGAGGCAACAGGTTCTGTGGCAAATCTGCCAGGCTCTGGCCGGCCAAGGAGCGTTCGCACACCGGAAAATATAGCTGTTGTGAAGGAGAGTGTGAGAGACGATCCGAAACAATCAACAACGCGTCGATCCCAAGAATTGGGCATTTCGAGAACCAGTTTGCTCCGCATTCTCCACAAGGATTTGAATGTACACGCCTACAAGATCCAATTGACGCAAGAGCTGCGTCGGACTGACCATTTTTCGCGCCGAACGTTCTCAGATTGGCTCCTTGAACACCGCCAAATTGATGCCAATTTTTCATCAAAAATCATGTTCAGCGACGAAGCGCATTTCACTTTGAATGGGACGGTAGCAAAACTGCCGCATCTGGGCGAACGAAAATCCCCGTGAGTATCAAGAGCAGCCGATGCATCCTCAAAAAGTGACTGTGTGGTGTGCATTGTGGTCAAAAGGCATCATCGGACCTTACTTTTTCGAAAATGCGGCTGGGGACGCCGTTACCGTCAATTCTGAGCGATATCACGTGATGATAGAGGACTATTTTTTGCCGCAACTTGAAGGAATGGATATGGACGATATTTATTTCCAACAAGAAGGTGAAACATGCCACAAAACCAACGTCAATATCCATCGATTGTAGTCCTTCTTCGGTGATCGCGTGATTTCGCGCAGAGGAAATGTGCCAGGGCCACTAACATCGTGCGATTTGACGCCCTTGGACTTCTTTTTATGGGGTATTTGAAAAGCAAAGTCTACGTCAACAAACCAGCCACCTTCCAAGAACTCAAAAACAACATCATTGCCGAGATAAATGCCATGTTGCAAAATGTCATTGAAAATTTCGACCATCGCGTGGACGTCTGTAATTCCAGTCGTGGTGAACATTTGAGCGATATTATTTTTCATACATAAATGGTATAAATGAACCTTCTAAATAAAGTACCCAACTTGATTTGAATATCAATCTTTCTTGTTTTAATATGCGTTTACTTTCCTGCGTCCGTTCATACAAATAGCGGATGGTGAATGCATCAGCATAAACACAAACTAGAAATGTTTGTTACAAAATACTTAAACATCTAAAATACCATAAGACCAAGTCAACAAAATCAAGAAAAGGTCAGGTACTTCCGAATCAGAAACATCAGAACAGATTAAAACATCAATATTCTCTCGATGACTGAAAATGAAGGCCTTGATTTTATTCCTGAAAAAATGTGCCCAAAAGCGCAAATTCAATTGCCAAAGGTGATTTCTTTGTAATGTTGAGAGATCTTTCTCTCCTTGGTATTCCAGAATCAATTTATATACGTACGCAGCTGCTTTGAACATTTTGCAGTCGGGAAGGACAAGTAACGTACAATAAACTTTGTCAGCATATTCAAGTTTGCTTGAGTCTAAACTATTTGTGAGCTAAATTTTCATGAAATGTTTTTGCAGTTGTAAATCGCTTTTAACTTTGCATAAAATCAAGAACAAAAATTCCAGGGTAGCGCACTGCAAGCCCATGATCAATTTGCTTGTCATCAATATGTAGTTCACTGTTAAACTATACAAATGTCTATTGACATCGTCGCTAAAACTTCAGGGGTACAGAGGCTCCTAGAGAGCAAGGCTTTGGGATCAAACCGAAGAAAATTGTTATCAGTGTTTCTGATATGTTATAATTACTTATTAATTAGGTTTGCTACACCTTTGTAGATGACTTTCTCATTGAGGTAGATCAGCTTTACTTTAGGGTACAGTTAATTTAATTATATCATAAATACGGTTCTACGGTTAAGAGTACACGGATGGCGTAAGAATTCTTGAAACGTTCATTCTCCAAATAAACTGAAAATGTGTTCACATCAATATCTTTCCAGTCCGAGCACAATGCCAAGTTCCAAAGGTCATTCATCATAGTATTAATTATCCACAGCGTTAGATTACAAAAAATCTATTAATCTCTTGCCATTGTCACAGACATCATTACGCCTTTTTCCTTCCGTTTTTCTGGATATTAATCTATATTGCTGCCCACTGATCAACGTGATGTTACTGTTCTACTTCTTCGTGGCATACAGGGGGACTGCCAAAAGTTTAGAAATGTTTAAAGTAAATAAATGAAACATGCTGCTTTCGACCAAAGACGGCCAACCATGGACAGCTATTGCAATATCTGAAGTGGTTAACATGTCGATATTTCCACATACTTGTCTGGCATGTATTGACAGAATCTTCTTCACTGTAAACGTTTCAATCACGAAGGTAATATACAGTGTGTTACTACAATGTTCTGAGAGTCTCGTAACATGCTGACATTATTACATTACATTTAGTCAGACAACACAGGTATGGAGCAGACGTGTGTGTAGGTGCTCCGAGAAATACAACAAAAACTGTGAGTTTTTACCACTGTCCGATTCAAATCTGTTAGAATTTAGCTGCAATTGACAGAATCGAATATAATTCTATAAAAGTGCAATATGCCTACAAGACAAAGTCAGGCAGATTTTGAGCAGACTTTAATAGATACACTAAAAAGGAAGAATGTTGCAGAAACTATTTCCAATATCATTCTTGAAACAGGTACCTCTGCACTGAACGATAAATTTAAATATTACGATGAAAAAATTGCACAGTTAGAAGCAGAAATAGTAAATTTAAAAACAAATTTCAGTGAATCTACTGGTATGTCAAAAGAAGGTGGCCAAAAAACTATGGAGCAAAAACCAGACAATATTCAATAACATATGAAGAGTAATAATTTGAGGCTGATACAAATTCTAGAGGCGGAAGGAGAAATTCTTACTGACAAGGTTTACGATATTTTCACCAATAAAATAAAAGTGAATATTAACAAATCGGAGATAACTGCTGTCTATAGGGTTGGTCGCCGTAGCGATATAAAACCTAGGCATGTTTTGGTATCGTTTACTGACAATTCGATTAAGATGGCAACGTATAATAAGAAACAGTTTCTTAAAGGCGCTAAGATAGTTATTAAGGAAGATCTAACTCCGCATCGGTTGAAAGTAGTTAAAGCAGCTTCTGATAAGTTTGGTTTCAAGAACGTGTGGACGGTTAATGGCAACATTTTTGTAAAAACTGACAAAGGAGTGGAAAAGTTTAGTGTGAATGAATAGCTATGTTGTATTGGGGTATTTTTTTTCAACGTTTGGTATTCTTTGAACTTGTGTGTATTGTTAACATTTATTACATATATTTTGTTTTTTGCTATCTTTTTTAGCTCTGAATATAGATATACATTTGTTTGTATTTAGCGATGGATTTTTTGATTGGACACCTCAATGTCTGTTCACTTGTTCCTAAATTTAATAGTTTGCGGCAACATATACTTTCTAAGAAATATGCTATGTTTGCATTATCAGAAACGTGGTTGAATGACAGTATAAGCGATGATACAGTATATATTCAAGGTTATGATCTTGTTAGGTTTGACAGAAGTACCAGGGGTGGAGGATAGTAAGTTGAAATATTCACAAATTGAGGTTTCACATAATATTGAACAACTTTGGGTCTCAGTTTCACTTAAAGGTAAATCATACGCAGTTGGAGTAGTATATCCACCACCACATTTCAATTATAAATATTTTATCGATGAACTGATTTCGTGTAAGGTACTACAAGATAGACAAAAAATTGAACCACTCATTTACACTTATCGGAGCTTTAGGAGGTTTGAAATGGATAAATTGCATGCTGATTTGCAAAATCTTCCCTTAATTGACATATGTTACTTGTCAAATATTGACGAAAAGGTGAACCTGTTCAATCATTTAATTCTAACTTTGTTTGACAAGCACATTCCTTTGAAAACGTCCAAAATCACTAAGCCTAAAGCTTCCTGGCTGAAGGATGATATAAGAAATTTGATGTGTAGTACGGATGCAGCGAGGTCTAAGTATAGAAAAAATCCGAACTATTCAAATTGGAATGCATATAAAAAACTAAAAAACAAAACCAATCATGAACATGAAAAAAGAAAGTATTTTGATGAAATTGCTCAGAGTAAGGATAAGAAATCTTTGTGGCGAGAACTTAATTCGCTTAGTGTTAAGTCAAATATTCCTATTGATTTGCAAGATGTGGAACATATAAATAAATTTTTTATTGACAGCATACCTCGTGTGGCGTCTGGTAATCATATTGCTATATATTATGATCAAAACAAAATATATAATTTAGAGTTCAATTTCAAATTGGTATCTGAGCAAGATGTATTTGACGAATTAAGTAGGATAACAAAACACCAGACCAGGAAATGATGGCATTAGCATACATCTTCGTCAAATTGTGTGTCCCGTATATTTTACCATATTTGGTACATCTTATTAATAAAATTTTTCTTGAGGGAAAATATCCAAAGTGCTGGAAAGTGGCCTTAATAGTGCCAATTCCAAAATGTAAGGAAGCTGAACAGCTATCAGATCTTCGTCCAATAAGTATTCTAGCTGGTCTCTCGAAATTGGTTGAAAAAATGATTGAAATACAATTAAGAACACACATTGAAAGTCAAAGTATCCTTCCTAAAACACAGTCAGGTTTTCGTCCAGGATACTGTTGCACCACTGCACTTGCTAAAATAACTGATGATATCATGAATAGAGCCTCACCCAGATCATTCGACTGAAGTCGAATGATCTGGGTGAGTCTACCGCTTTAATAGTATTAGATTTCAGCAAAGCATTTGACACAATTAACCATGATGTCTTGCTCTCTATCTTAAAGTCATGTGGATTGTCTACTGACAGCATAAAACTTTTTAATTCATACTTAAGTGGCAGATCACAGTGTGTACAACTGAAGAATGAAATATCTAGTTCAAAGCCCACTACCACAGGTGTACCGCAAGGATCTATACTTGGACCATTGCTCTTCACTATATATACTAGTCAGATCCTTAAATGTTTGGAATTCTGTAAGTCACACGTTTATGCGGATGATACCCAGCTGTACTATTATTTTCCTAGTTCAGATTGGCCAGCCGCCGAGTTGAAAATAAACAGTGGCTTGACTAACCTCTCTAAAAGATTGCAAGAGCATTCATTAATATTAAATCCAAATAAATCAGCTGCTGTGATCTTTGGTAAAGACCGTTCTTATGTGATTGAGAATTTAAATATAACCATAAATAATATTAGATTAAAATACTGTGATAAAGTTAAAAACTTAGGCTTAACAATGAATTATAATCTGAGGTTTCGTGAGCACATATCAAACTGTATCAAAAAATCTTATCTGGCTCTAAAATTATTATATCCTCACCGTAATTTTCTCAATTTAGACATCAAAAGAATTCTTTGCGAAACCTTGGTTTTATCACAGTTTTCGTACTGTGTTCCAATTTATTCTGCATGTTTAGATTGTGATACATTCATGCGAATACAGAGAACACAGAACTCATGCATATGTTTTATATATAGCATAAGAAAATTTTAAAGAGTTAGTCATAAGCTGAAAGAACTCCGGTGGCTAAATATGAAGGCTCGTTTTGAGATATTCACAATATGCTTTTATCATAAAATTTTAACTCTCAGGCAGCCTCATTACCTCTACGAGAAAATAGCATTCAGAAAAGACATCCATTCCACAGAACTAAATTTTATGAAAGATCATTTACGTATAATATATATAAGCTATACAATCCTATCCCCCAGTACCTCAAATCATATGAAATTCATAAGTTCAAAGCGGTTTTGCGTGATTCTTACCTTGAATGTATAAAGTAGAATTATTCTTACTGCGGAATTTCAATTTTATTTTGTTTGCATTCCATTATTTTACTTAGCTTAGACTTTTACATTTACCACCACGTTTTCTCTTTGCTCTTTTTTTCAAACTTAATTGTCGCTCATATTGGCGTTTGTTTATGCGGTATGTATATATATATTATTCTAGACTTTCTTTTTTTTTAAATTTATTACCACATGTCTCACTTTTCTATCTTATTTTTTTTTTAAAATTTACATGCTGTTCATATTGATGTTTTTATATGATTGATGGATGTATTTACTGGCATAATGTTTCTTATAATTCCAAGGGATGAGTGGAAGAGCACTAGATAGTGAACTCCCTCTTGTGGTTTTCAGACAGTCGACATTTGTTTTATTTATTTTTTTATATTTTCCTTTTTTTTTTGGTTAATACTCATGTTTCTATTTCTGATTTTTTTTTTTGAAAACTGTTTGGAAATAAAGGCATTTATTATTATTATTATTAGTAGTAGTAATAATTTCGAATTTTAAGATGGCAGCACAAGCGGGCCTATCGTTTTTAATGTACAGCATACGTCGCCCTCGTCCATCGTCCCGAAGACATCAAAAGCGTCTTTCGGAATGCTTTTGTGGGTCTGTTGTTTAAAATTTGTAGACACGCTGCTCTTGCTGGATACGTAAACTGAGTTTTGAATTTTCGGCAATACCGGTGCGCCTTAATGGATGACCTTGGTGTCTTCCAGGTTATTTCGTTGGGTAACAAGTCGATGCTTCTTCATCCTCACAGTCAGTCGTCTCTTCGTCTTCTCGCTATAATCTTTTCCACATTCTCATGGAACCAGGAATATGAAGCCCTTGGTGTCCTGTTTATTCGTGGGCGGCCAATACCGAGATTCAAGTTCTTTAGAGTTTCTTCATCTACATAACAAGTGATTTCAATATATTAGTCGATTCACTATTAAGTTCCGGCATTGTTGGATTGGGGGGGGGGGGGTACTGCATATGGCATTAAAAACACTTCAGTTGTACAAAAATACCTTATATTTTGAAAATTATCTATGATGTCAATATTTACCCATATCAAAAAAGTGTATCAGCATTTTTGTGGTTTTGTATGGTGTTGTATGAAACGGCTATTTATTTATTTATAAATACAAGCATACTCTCCGGAGGAGTAAACCTAACCATGCGGCAAGGTATAAAGCACTATCAGTCCAGACTAAGCAAATTGGGCAAAGACCATTTGAATATATAGGCCCACGAGTATATAATATTCTGCCTCATGAATGTAGACAACCACATCAGTTGCAATACATACAAAAACATATAAAACTGTGGATATAAGTACAATCGTATATAGATATTAATGAAATAATAAATAAATGTATATTTAGATTTTCTCGACAATAACTTACCTCCTGCTTCTTGAACGGTAGAAATTTAAAAGATTTTAGGTTAATTCAGTTTATTTAAGCAATGGATATATATTATATCGAAAATTCATCAAATTGTGTTATATAGTCATTTATTCGATGATATTTGTTTTAAGAATATATCAAAATATATCCATGTACCATTTAGAAGAGAAATTTATGTGAATATTTCGATCGTCTTAATTTCTACCAATCACAAACGTACAATTTTGAAATACAAATGGTTTCTAGATGGAAAAATTGTATGAGAGCACCTGTCAGCAGCTTTTGTGGCCTCCTTGGTCACCACAAAACGACGCTAAACAATTTCATTGTCAATAAATTGTGTAAGCTACGTGTATGCACTGTTACTCATGAAGTAGTCTTGTCAAATACCATTCCTGTGACAAAAATCGAAAAAAAAAACACAATGAAAAATATTATTTTTTTAACCCTTAATTTGGTATTGTATCTTATACGATACTACATATTCAAATATCCCTGTTAACGATGCGAGTCAACATATCAAATCTTTTTTGCCGAAAATATCTTCATTAGGCATTCAGTCACTTGAGTTGGTACTTCTGGCGCCATCTGGCATTTATTTTGTGGATTTATAATGTAATGGCCGAAACTTGTCAGCGGACAGCATTGAGTGGCGTGAATTATCGGTAAGTACTCATAATTTTCTAGTAAAGTAAAACAAATATTCACAAAGAATTTGTAACTTTGAGGACATGGATGTTAGGTGCATCTTATAGAATTAGATTTAGATGATAATGATGAGCCACTTGGTCAGAGTTGCTGATCTAATTTTACTGTATCTCGTAGTCTACGTTGCCAGCTCCTCAAAAAAGGGATAGTTATTTGTTGTGTATCTAATGATCTACAGTGCCAAGTTCTCTTTAAGCAATTGATAGTTTGTTGTGTGTCGCATAGTATACGTTGCCAACTTATCGTAAATTGAAGTATCCTAGGTGTGCATCATATTATACACACACTTAACCTAAACATATGTTCAAATTAATAAAATATGTCTTTATTTCTGGCTCAGATACTAGTGATTATGTTTATTTTCCAGAAGAAACTATTCTATTATGGCACTAACACGGAAGGACAAGATAATTGCCCTTCTACCACCTGCATCTTCTGATCTGAGTGATACAAGTGAAGATGAAGAATTTCCTGGAAAGCTGTTTGATATGATAAGGGACTCAAATAGTGAGTCTTCCGAGGCTCCATCGATTCCTGATGAAGCAGTTGCAGTAATGGAGGATATAATGAATGATTTGTCAAACACCAATGACGCTTCTCCAGATGAAGCAACCCCAGTTGTTCAGAATACACCAGAAAAAGTAAGTCTCTGTGCATTTTCGACTCCAAGAACTTCATTTGCGATTACACCACTAAAAACCAGATCACATTCTAAAACGGGCAAAAAAAGAAAAAATGTGAGTCATGCTGTTAGAGACAAGCTGATAAAACACGAAGTCAGTAGGAAAAGGAGTAAGGTGAAAAAGAAAAAACTTGAATGTAGCTGGACAAATGAACAGTTTGCTTTTCCAGTAGATATTCCAGAAGACAATTTTACCACGCCTGATAGAGTGAAAACGCCATACGAATACTTTCAGATGTTCTTCTCAGATGATTTATTACAAATGCTCGTTGACAACACTAATTTATACTCAGTTCAACAAACCGACAAATGAATATGTGTCACCCTCGAGGAAATGAAAGATTTTTTCGCTATTCAAATCCTGATGGGAATAGTCGAAATGCCAGCTTATACTGATTATTGGAGTCAAAAATTTAGATATAATGATATCGCGGAAATCATGTCGCTAAAACGTTATCAACAGATAAGAAGACACATTCACTTTGTTAACAACGCAAATCAGAACGACGATCCTTACTTCAAAATTAGGCCAGCTTTAGAAATAGTGAGAAGAAATTGTATGAGTGTAGAAGAAGAGAAAAAACAGAGTATTGATGAAATGATGGTACCATATAAAGGGAAGAAGGCCGGGTCAAAGCGGCAATATATAAAATCTAAGCCCAAAAAGTGGGGCTTCAAAATCTTTGTGGGAGCAGGTGTATCTGGATTGGTCTATGATTTTCTCATCTATGGAGGAGAAAAGACATTCAGAGAATATCACCAGTTTACCAGCGAAGAGAATACTTTAGGATTAGGAGCGAAAGTTATTCTTAGTCTATGCAAATCTATGAAAGCCCCTATCTGCTCGGCTGTGTATTTTGACAACTTCTTTACGTCTTTGGAATTGGTGCACATACTGAAACAAAACTACGGAATTTTATCTCTCGGCACAATAAGATCCAATCGGCTGGGGATCTGTTCATTAGAAAACGACAAAGCCTTGGCGAAAAGAGGTCGAGGGTCATTTTGCTTCAAAAATGATAACGTCAACAAAATCAGTTGCGTTAAATGGTTTGACAATAAGGCAGTCATTCTTGTGAGCTCTTATGTTTCAGTAGAGCCAGTAGCTACTGCTACACGGTATACGAAACACAAAAAAGATAAAACTGATATACCATGTCCGAGTATAGTAAAACAGTATAACCGCCACATAGGTGGAGTTGACCTTATGGATATGTTAGTTTCACTTTACAGAACTCGTCGGTGGTATTTATCTATTTTTGCTCAAATGATAGATTTATGCATGAATAATGCTTGGCTTCTTTACCGTCGAGAAACTAAGCTGACGTGTGCAGAATCAGGGGGCAACGTGGAAAACATCAGTCTGAAAGAATTCAGATACTATGTCTCGAAATCATTGAGAATGAAAGGAAGATCAACTGACTCGAGAGTGAACGAGAATGTAGATATAAAACAAAGGATCAAACAAGCAGTTGTAGTTAGACCACCAATAGATGTAAGACATGACAGAGTCGATCACTTCTCGCAGTATATAAGCAAAGGTAGATGTCGATTATGCAAAAAGGGAGAAACTCATTGGGCGTGTACCAAGTGTGGCACAAGACTATGTTTAGTGAAAGATCGGAACTGCTTTTATACATTCCATCAGAGTAGTCGACAGGTTCCAGTGAACGTCAACTTTGGATTTTTTGTTCAATTATGAAAGATGTTTTCGTTTATTTGTGCTTAGAGGTTGTCGGTTTCTTATTTCATGCAAATGTTGTCCATTATAAACAATCAATAAATTATTTTACATAATTTTCTTGTATCCTTTTATATAACTTAACAATTGGCAGTGTATCTCTTAGCATACATTACATTGTAGCAAACAACTTCACTCAAATTGGTGATGTATCTTACCGGATACATCCTATATCTGCTCAAAATTCCATAAAAATCACAATTTTTCTCTTATAATCACTTATTGGGATGCCAATAAATATATCAACATCCACTGTTATCAGAAAAATTGCAAAACATGGCTTTGCCAATTTAAGGGTTAACAAGAAACATCCTTGCAGGTGCAAAAATTATCGTGTTCGTCTCATATTTATGTTGCCACCCAAGCTTCCTGATAAAATATTACTTAGCAACGTGTTTTTTAGATTTTTTTCAGAAAAATTATATGCCTTTATGATATTGCTTACTTTTTTTTTTTTGGCTTCAGGACCTAATCCATGCAGCCAGAAACTAGGTTGTTATATTTTACATTTCTAATTATGGACAAACACACGACGTCACAACATCCATGGCCAACGCGAGATTCGAACTCGCGGCCCGGCCGACCGGCTGATCAGTAGCACGACACTCTGACCCACGCGGCCAACCGAGGTCCCAAATATTGCTTATGAATATATTCGTATGGGTACATACCTGCGTACTCTAGGTCTATTTGTTTTGTTTCAGACCAATTTATTGTCTTCTGCAAATTTATTATTATTGCTTTTATTATTATTCTTCAGATACCTTGTTAACAAACAGCTTTACACCAGAGCCTATATGGAAAATTGTACCAAACATTGTCGAAGGCGTGAGAAGTAAAGAGTCAATCTACTTGATGCCGTTTTTTTTCTAGTCTTATTTTATTTAGGAGCAAAACGCATGTATAGTATGTGGATGAAACCCTCACTAGTAAATGTTAGTTTTACCAACTTCACAACAGAAATAAATTATCCGCGTAGAGACAGCAATGCGACTGATTTTGCCACGTGCTATGTGCATTTCAAATCTCTGTTCGGACTGTGTATTTAAAATTTTGCATAACACAAGCGGATGTCTGATGAAATTTTGTATACGCGGATTTATATTTTTAGCGTTTTAATATGCATACTATATTATCCAGAATATGGTATTGCAATTTGATGCAAAATGTTGCAAAATTTTACGCGATCGGAAAAATCGTCATATTTTGTTAATCCACACTTCACCTTTCTACTTATTCAATTTCCAATATAGGAGCTTCATGAGGTCATAATACAAAAACAAGAATTTGAAATGAAAGGAAAATGTTTTGGTAAAGAGTAGATTTAATTGCCCTGTGACATATATTTATATGGAAGCAGCCGCGCCTAAAAACCAGAGCACCACGGCTCCTATGACCAGAGGCGTCAACTCATTTATATCTACCCTTTGATTTCTTGTAACCTGTTGACTATACGACAAATTATTTTTATAGAAGCAGAACGATTAAGAATTTAATTTTCCCCAAAATTAGGTCAATGACTTTTTTACAATGGATCGACAATTTTCTGAATTTTTGATCATACGGCCTCATCAAAATGGCGTCAAATCCTCCAGCTTTATCGTGACGGCAATTTGACCGATTCCACAAAAAAAATTACTCTTGCTCAAATTTTAGGATTTTCCCATAGAAAATCTGTATATGTCTGTTCTGGGAAGCAGTTCTACAATGTTTTACCGCTAGAATGTATCCACAACAATTGTATTTGCGTATACAATCCATAAAAGTTGCATACGTGGCAAGGAAGAACAGTATGCCATATTTTACCATGATTGTAAACATAAGGTAATTTACTCACATTATATTACACAATTTTTGCTGTTATCTACGTAGCTTCTTCAAAGCGAAACACAAAATTAACGGGTAAGTAACCGCCACGCTTCGACGCCTACTGAAGTGAACAGCTGATCAAAAAGTGACACCTTTGTATTAGTCTGTTAAGTTGGCATTAGCGAATCGGGTGTAAATCTAGTAAAAGTTGCTTTGTAGGGTTCTTTTGCATCCAAATGAACCAAGACCAAAACAAAATATAACTCTGCCTAACTGGCGTTGACATATCTGTCAGAATGGTCTCATTTGTAGATTTGGGGAACTTTGCAAAACTACTACGAGCCCCTTCCCACTTCAGTTGGCCCACTTCAAGATTTGTACCAAAATATGCCCTTATAAAGTAAACATGATGAAACTATTTACTTCTAAAACAATTTATTTTCTCAAAAACATTTTAAATACACTCTAGTCGTAAAAAATACATAATTTGAAATCACTTAGGCCTATAACTAATAGAACATCTGAACAAATAAACAATTTGCGAATAAATGCGCGAAGTTAACAAAGCAACAATTGAAAGATAACCATTGGGTAACATCACCTCTATTTTTATTACGGCTGAAATTCTTTGGGATATAGTGTTAACCAAGTTTTGGCAAAAATTTGGTGTAAAACAATCCCATATTTCTTGAAGCTTTTGTCTCAGTTCGGTGATTGTACGAGCAGGATGTTGTCGTAGAACGTTTTTCATCTCGTGCCACAAAGTTTCAATAGGTGACAGATCTGGACTGCTGTTTATCACGATTATTCTTGTTAATGCTCTTCGGTCGGCATTTGTGATATTACTTTTTTTCACATATCGTGGCTTAATATTAGCTGAACCAGTTACGTTATATCTTCTAACAATATTTCTCACACTGTACCGCGATAAGTCTAACAAAGTTGCAATTTCTGAGTTTGATTTCCCAGAATAAAAAAATTTCATTATCAGTAACAGAATTTTCTCACTAATAACCTGCCCTCTACCCATTTTGAAAACCTTAATTACCCAAAACTAGTTTAAACGTATTCTGACAGCTGTGATTAATAAAACAATTCATTGAAATGAAAATTGTTTGATATGCTGTAATTGCAACATGTGTTATTTTTATGCTGCAAATTTGATTAGGGAGTGATAAAGTTGGTGTTTTCTACTATATATTATCAAAATATTCATTGTTAATATTTTAAACCAGAACACCCTGCTACATTTTTATTATTTGTGTTTGATAAGAAAAAAACTAAGATTTCAATAGTTGGACCAACTGAAGTGGGAAGGGGCTCGTAGATAATTCTATCGAAATGGATATTTGTGAAAAAACCACCTTACTATATTAAACGTTGGAAAGTTCGGCTGAAGTTGCTAGAAAATTGAATCGGTTATCTAGGAAAATTCATATTTAGTGGTATTAGATGCATTTAATCGTCCAGCTGTGCCGATTCATTTGACCCATTTTAGCTTGTTCCACAATTCATGGAGTTGGGCATTGAATACCCGTCTAGATGGTCCCATATCGCTTCAGCCAACATCAATCTATATAGACATATTCCATGATATTCCTATCAACTTCCACCACACGCCATTCCCTCAAATATTAAAGCTATGTCGGACCCCGTCACGGCACTCGCTAACAAGATTTCCCAACGAAAGCTGTCGTGTCGTGTATATTTCGAACAATATTTTATTTATTCCCAATTTATAAAACCCCGGAAAAGTTTTTGCCGTCTTCCTACGCTTCTTGCTTTCGTCATTTCTCGAGAAAATTATGTTTGCCTATACTTAGGTCGCGTTATGGAAGGCGTAGATAGCAGAGCTGTGCTATCTCGTGTTTATAGTACGGTCGAACTAGACTGAAATAAGGAAGATATCGCGGCCATTCGGAACTTAATGGATACTTTCAGCACAAGAATATCCATAGATCCAGGTAGACCCAAGCAACCAGAAAATTGAAATCAATAATCGAGTACTGTATATGCAAGGAAAATTAGAAAATAAAGGTTAATCAAGTTGGAGTCCATCGACGAGCAGGGTGTGGATCCGATCACCATATGCTTAAAACGTCACTACTATACTAAGTGACATATAAATCCGAACACCCAGTTTAAATGGTTCTATTTTAATAAAATTTTGTATAAGTACTTAATGAAGCATAATAAGTAAATGATAAAAATTTCAAAATGATTGCACTGCTTTAAAGCCCTTTGTCATTTAATAATGTGTGGATGCACCCTGATGTGTTACGCATTCTCCAACGCGCCTAGGCATGCTTCTGATCAGGTGGTCAATGTCCTCCTGTTGTATCTCATTCCAGGCAACCACCAACTCCTCTCGAAGTGCTTCTAGAGTCTGAGGAGGACGTTGCAAATTGACCAATCTCCTACCCATCATATCCCACACGTGCTCAATTGGGGATAAGTCGGGAAATCTTGGTGGCCATGGTAACAATGTGACATCATTATGTTGAAAGAAGTCTATTGTGACTCTTGCAACATGTGATCGGGCATTATCTTGTTGGAAAGTTGGATCTGCCAGGGTGTCAAGATAGGGTAAAACATGGGGTTCTAGAACTTCGTGTATATAACGCTGCGCGTTCATGTTACCTCTGATGAAGATTAAAGGTGACCTGGAACCATAAGCTATAGCACCCCAAACCATAACTCCAACAGTGTGATGAACATGTCTTTCAACAAAAAACTGTGGATTCCTCCTTTCACCACGTCACCTTCTAACCCTGGCACGACCATCGTGCATGCCTAAACAAAATCGAGACTCGTCACTGAAGACAATACTGTTCCATTCCTGATCCCAGAGTGACCGTTGTCTGCACCACTCAAGGCGATTACGTCGGTGTTCTCGAGTTAAAGGGAGGACCCAGTGTGGCCGGTATGAAAACAAGCCAAAACTTCTCATTCCTCGGTAAACACTTCGCATGCCAATAGGTCTTCCGTGTTCTGCAAACCATTCATTTGCAATGGACCTGGTAGTGGAGAAACGGTCCCTTAAGGCCAATAATCTTAGGCGGCGATCTTCACGGTCTGTTGTTCTACGGCGGCGTCCAGTGCCCCTTGCTCTTTGCGTACGGCCTTCTCGAAGCCATGCCTGACAACACCTAACCACAGTGTCTACACTTCTTTGTACTCCAACTGCAATTGCCCGAAAAGAAAATCCAGCTTCCCACTATACGGCCCCTATCAAACTCACTAAGTTGACGAAATCGTACAGGTCTCCGTACTCTAGGCATCGTAACCGATCGTAAAGGATGTCAAGAACCAAAATCCGCCAACGTTGATTCTTTACTGCGGCTGAAATCTTCATTTTTAGAGCGTTAGTGAATTAAAAAAAAGCAGTATAAAAACCGGAATGTCCAACTGATAAGGCTGAAAATTTTTTCGCTTGTTATTTACAGTAAGATAAATACATTCACCAACTTTTATTAAAATAAAACCGTTTAAACTGGGTGTTCGGATTTATATGTCACTTAGTAGATTTACATTTAAAAGAAGCCAGCCAAAACGAACATAAAATATCAATGGCACTGCAAGACATCTGAGCAAGAAGGTATAATTTATAAGGTCTTGCAAATGAGTCTACCCAGTTCCTGTATCGAATAAGGTTGAACTTGAAGTCAAACAAGGTTTGTTACTCTTCACCAGAAATACGTATAATCCAATAATTAAAGCGATGTTCAAGAGAAAGAGGATAAAATCGGCTACAAAACAGCTACAAAGCTGGAAGAGTGCAAATGGTGTTTTTTCTCAATGTCTTGCCACGCTGAAGAGGTTAAAGGTTAAGAAAATGGAGGGGCTAGCACCCAAACCAATACAACTAAACGTAAGGTAGGTACAAGAAAGGGTGCTACTCCATAAACTGGTGATTGTGGCCAAATATTCCAAAATCTAGAAATCAATTGAATGGCCGACAATACACCTTCTCAACCATCGCTGCATCAGGAAATGATGACTGAAACAAATTTAAAGAAAAGTTCAGCAGACGAACCTACACAAAGAACGTCACTAAGGGTAGACCTCGGAGCCGCATTATTTCCCAAAAATATTAATGATATTTTAACAGAAATTTTCTGAGATATTTGTTAATAGAATATTCGCTAAGAAAGGCAGACATAATGTGTGTGAAATCATACTTTCAGGATTAGGTAGTTTCGAGCTCAATTGCTCAATAAATTATGAAATTCACCTAAAGAAAATCCTTGAAAAAGGTTTGGCCTAAGAACTAACAACGAGAGATTCAAATGACTGGGAAGTGATCAAAATAGTAAAAAAAGATTACTTAATTATGGCACGTTACACCTTGACTAAGCTGCAATGGAAGCTACTGGACAGGTGGACAGTATGAGGAATATAAATGAATGGTGAAATAAGGACATAAAAGATTTTTACGACATTTATGATCGCCAACAGTACAGCAGCTTAAATAAGAAGGTGAAAAAAGCGGTAAATAAGGCTTAATATGAAATGTAAAACAAACCCTGCGATAACGTAGCGAAAAACATTATAGGTAGTAGGATAGCTAGTAGGGAACGCGGTAATCTGAATTTGATTTCCCAGGAGGAATGGAAGGAACATAATGAGAAAATGCTGACAGAAGATCGGGCATTTTATACAAGAGTAAAGGCAACAGAAATAATTGTGCAAACTACCGATGGCTTAGAGTAACCAATCTAGTCTGTATGTTGTACTGAAAGATTATTAACAGTCGAATTAAAGATTGTTGGGAACATGCTGAAGATCGAGTGACTGTCGAGTTGGTCGTTCGATAATACATCTTTTCTAAAACAAACAATAGAAAAGCGTTTGGAACACAACTTGGAGACACATATGGTACTTATTGATTTTCAAAAAGCGTACGCTAGTGCTCCATTAGCTGAGCTGTGACAGGTGTTAGAAGACAAGAAAATATCACTGACATGACGAGTTAAAAAAAGATGGTAGGAAAGACAAAGTTCACCATATGGTTAAAGTTCATTTAGAGGGGGCTATGGAAATCTGGGAAAGGAAGTGTGACACCTACCTATAGTATTCCAATCGAAGATCATGAGCTGTACAGCTTGCATTTTGTAGATGATCAAGTACAGATCAACTGCAGAAGGTGAGGATGACATCAACGTTATGTTACGAAAAATAAACGGAGCATACCAAGTGAGGTTTTAAAACTAATCTACTAAAAACAGGGTATGGAGTGACGGGAAATGGAGTACGGCATTTAGAACTTTAAACTAGATTTTTTTACTCCGAAGTAGCCGCACAGGCAGAAGCCTGCCACGAGGATTCCAAAGAAACTTTGTTAATCCGATTCTTGAACTATCTAAAGTTGGTAGAACTGGGAAAATCAACTTGGTGTAGATTGTTCCACAATCGCGACACCCTAGGGATAAAGGAGCGGTAGTATCGACCGGTTCTGGATGTAAGAAGCTCTACACAGCCAGGATGTGAGGCCGAAGTCAGGCGGGTCTGTCTGGCAGGCACATCGCGCAGCTGCATCGTGGAGGTGAGCTCTGAGGGGCAAAGTTGTTGATGTAGCGGTAGAAGGGAGGTTAGATCCCCGACGGCCCGCTGGTGCGAAAGGGTCTTGAGACTGTTTGCTAGAGAGGAGTCTTCGATCAGTTGGGCAGCCCTCTTCTGGACTGCAGAGAGTTCTGTCATCAGCAGAGCTGGGAATTGGATTTATCTTGCAGGAAAGGAGGTCGTTGAGATGTAAGAGGAACAATGTCGGTGCCTAGACCGATCCCTGGGGAACACCCGCGTTGACATTGTGTGTATTTGGCATTTACTCTACCAACTACTCGGCATTACACCAACAAGTTGAGTGAGCTCGTTCAAGCAGTTGGCAAAGCTCACGTCATTGATGTGGCAGCCACCAGGAAAATAGGTTAGGTCTGCGATTTTTGACGTTAATGAACAAAAACTATGCATCCCTTATAAATACACTTTGAATCCGTGCTTAAGAATGAAAGCTCAACTGGTACTTTTTTTAAATCAATTTTTAGCTATAATCTATGAAATTGTAACTTATGATGCTTAACATCACAAAGTAAACATCACGTACTTTTAAAACAGAGTTTTAGCTACTTTTCATATTTTTCTAAGTTAATAACAGAGTGGTGTCCGAGTAGAACAAGAGAAAATGTTTGAGTTTGCTTTATTAGGAACACACTCTACAATAGAAAACTTCTCTTAAAAGTCTGAGCAACTGAGGGATAATGTTGTCGTGTGACACAAAAATCAAAAAAACTTCTGAAAATAGCCTAGAGTAGTCAACTTCCCATTTTTCCTCTATACATCACACTTCGCTAACGGTGACTGATGGTTTCTCATGTTCAACAATATAAGGGTCAAGATTTAATACCAGAAACGCGAAATATGCGCGACCTGCCTAGCATTTTAAAACCCCTCAAAGGTGTCGGAGATAGATTGCTTGCAACTGAATATTTTCCCTTACTCTTGCATTTTCTTGAATGATTGACGGCATTTAGGTGAATATTATGCCCTGGCGTATATTTTCACGAGGCGTGTATCACGTTCCTGTGGAAAGAGGTTCCATGTGAATGGCGTGAAATCAGTTATTGGCGAATAAAGATGTCTTTTGGAGTATGCAGAATATCGTGACCGCTCTCTAACTCCACTTGTGATATCTGATATTTACATGATAGCTTCACACCCTGCTGCTGTGACTACACGGTTGAACAAGTTTACAAACACACCGGTACGGGTATTATGTAAAAAACCTATAAAATGTCATCTTGCAGACTAGGTCGTTTTAAGGGTGCGAACAGTCATTCCACGTCTGCTCGCTAGACCCGTTGTGGACGTCCATCTATGGAAGAGTAGTTTAACTACACGTATTGTTGGTTGCATATGTTTTGTGAAGCCGAGTAGTCTATAGTTGGTCTCTGAGAAAAAAGTTGAATAGCAAGACCGCATCAGGATGATTGTGTTTATTGTGAATAAAATCAGTGATATTCGCTGTATGAGAAAAGCATTACTGAATATGCTGTCAATGAAGTATATCTGTCAGCTGTGCCCGACGGGTTATTTATATGATGTCCTTTCTAAAGACAGGTTAGGTTATGTTTAAAGTTATAAATTACGATTCAGTACGTTTTTTTGTGTTTTCAAAAACTTTGAGGAGCATTACGGGAAATCACCACCGTACCCCCGTTGTGTGTAACTGCGGTTAGCATGTATATGACTTGTAATTCGACAGTGTACAGTGAATATAATTATTTCTTATGCCTCTCATTTCTGAAATTCAGCAAATTTGCATGTGTAATTTCCATTTCTAGCTTTGAATCGCAAGTATACACCTATGCATTGCAGCTACCTCTAGTAATGCGATCTCTGAAGCAGATCTTACATCACATTAGACATTGATAACTGAAGCCTCCTGACGTTTAAGCAACACGTACAACTAAAGGGTTGTCCAACAGGGACGCAGGAAAGTAAACGTCAATTTGACATAGACGCCATCTTTTCTTTCTGTCACCGACATGTCATTTTGTCAGTAAAATTGGGGCTTTGTTAACTGGAAGTCAAAATCGATCTACAAAAGCATAGCAAGTTAATGATACAAATAGGTCAGTGGGAATAGCCAAACAAAAGTGAAGAAGAGTGCCAAACTATAACAGTGCATTATGCCCGTTGCCGATCAGCTTAATAAGCATTGAATTTCATTAATAATAATAATAGTCCTAATAATAAAAGGTATTTAATTATCTGGCAGATATCCAGCTTATTAGCTGCTTTACGATATCTACCGGGACAGTAATTATAATGGGTTGTCCAATAGGGACGCAGGAAAGTAAACGTCAATTTGACATAGACGCCATCTTTGTTTTCTGTCACCGACATGTCATTTTGTTAGTTGAATGTTTACCATTGATCGCTATGGAGTCGTATTCGATTGAAGACCGCATTACAGTTATTCAAGAGCACTACAAAAATGGTGCAAAAATAAAAAACACGTTTCGCGCGCTTCGTGAACATTTCGGTCGCAACAACCGCCCAAACGAAACAACCATCGGTCGTCTGGTCCGTAAATTCGATTCAACAGGTTCTGTGGCAAATCTGCCAGGCTCTGGCCGGCCAAGTAGCGTTCGCACACTGGAAAATATTGCTGTTGTGAAGGAGAGTGTGAGAGACGATCCTAAACAATCAACAACGCGTCGATCCCAAGAATTGGGCATTTCGAGAACCAGTTTGGTTCGCATTCTCCACAAGGATTTGAATGTACACGCCTACAAGATCCAATTGACGCAAGAGCTGTGTCGGACCGACCATTTTTCGCGCCGAACGTTCTCAGATTGGCTCCTTGAACACTGCCAAATTGATGCCAATTTTTCATCAAAAATCATGTTCAGCGACGAAGCGCATTTCACTTTGAACGGGACGGGACGGTAAACAAGCAAAACTGCCGCATCTGGGCAAACGAAAATCCCCGTGAGTATCAAGAGTAGCCGATGCATCCTCAAAAAGTGACTGTGTGGTGTGCATTGTGGTCAAAAGGCATCATCGGACCTTACTTTTTCGTCGGGGACGCCGTTACCGTCAATTCTGAGCGATATCACGTGATGATCGAGGACTATTTTTTGCCGCAACTTGAAGGAATGGATATGGACGATGTCTATTTAAAACAAGACGGTGGCAACATGCCACACAACCAACGTCAATATCCGTCGATTGCAGTCCTTCTTCGGTGATCGCGTGATTTCGCGCAGAGGAAATGTGCCATGGCCACCAAGATCGTGCGATTTGACTCCCTTGGACTTCTTTTTATGGGGATATTTGAAAAGCAAAGTCTACGTCAACAAACCAGCCACCCTCCAAGAACTCAAAAACAACATCATTGCCGAGATAACTGCCATAGAACCGACCATGTTGCAAAATGTCATTGAAAATTTCGACCATCGCGTGGACGTCTGTAAATCCAGTCGTGGTGAACATTTGAGCGATATTATTTTTCATACATAAATGGTATAAATGAACCTTCTAAATAAAGTACCCAACTTGATTTGAATATCAATCTTTCTTGTTTTAATATGCGTTTACTTTCCTGCGTCCGTTCATACAAATAGCGGATGGTGAATGCATCAGCACAAACACAAACTAGAAATGTTTGTTACAAAATACTTAAATATCTAAAATACCATAAGACCAAGTCAACAAAATCAAGAAAAGGTCAGGTACTTCTGAATCAGAAACATCAGAACAGATTAAAACATCAATATTCTCTCGATGACTGAAAATGAAGGCCTTAATTTTATTCCTGAAAAAATGTGCCCAAAAGCGCAAATTCAATTGCCAACGGTAGATCGGCTTCTTATTAATAAGGATGGTTTGGATGGCTGAAAGGAGGTATACTATCAACGCTTCTTGCGTGTTCAACCATTTGATTTCTTTGAAATGTTGGGAGATCTTTCTCTCCTGGGTATTCCAGAATCAATTTATATACATGTACGTACGCAGCTGCTTTGAACATTTTGCAGTCGGGAAGGACAAGTACAATAAACTTTGTCAGCATATTCAAGTTTGCTTGAGTCTAAACTATTTGTGAGCTAAATTTTGATGAAATGTTTTTGCAGTTGTAAATTGCTTTTAACTTTGCATAAAATCACAAAAAAAATCCAGGGTAGCGCACTGCAAGCCCATGATCAATTTGCTTGCCATCAATATGTAGTTCACTGTTAAACAATACAAATGTCTATCGACATCGTCGCTAAAACTTCAGGGGTACAGATGCTACTAGAGAGCAAGGCTTTGGGATCAAACCGAAGAAAATTGTTATCAGTGTTTCGGATATGTTATAATTACTTATTAATTAGGTTTGCTACACCTTTGTAGATGACTTTCTCATTGAGGTGGATCAGCTTTACTTCAGGGTACAGTTAATTTAATTATATCATAAATACGGTTCTAGGGTTAAGAGTACACGGATGGCATAAGAATGCGGCCGGGTACGCCGTTACCGTCAATTCTGAGCGATATCACGTGATGATAGAGGACTATTTTTTGCCGCAACTTGAAGGAATGGATATGGACGATGTTTATTTCCAACACGACGGTGCAACATGCCACACAACCAACGTCAGTATCCATCGATTGCAGTCCTTCTTCGGTGATCGCGTGATTTCGCGCAGAGGAAATGTGCCATGGCCACCAAGATCGTGCGATTTGACTCACTTGGACTTCTTTTTATGAGGATATTTGAAAAGCAAAGTCTACGTCAACAAACCAGCCACCCTCCAAGGCCTCAAAAACAACATCATTGCCGAGATAAATGCCATATAACCGACCATGTTGCAAAATGTCATTGAAAATTTCGACCATCGCGTGGACGTCTGTAAATCCAGTCGTGGTGAACATTTGAGCGATATTATTTTTCATACATAAATGGTATAAATGAACCTTCAAAATAAAGTACCCAACTTGATTTGAATATCAATCTTTCTTGTTTTAATATGCGTTTACTTTCCTGCGTCCGTTTTGGTACAAAACGAGTTCAAAACATGTCCATTAGTTAGTGCTAAGGTAACGTCTTGTAGGAAAACCTACATAATGTCAGAAAAAATAATATAATGTCACTTTACAAGATACGTACACCCGGGCCCGCCTCGCACTGTGATGAAGATTAAATTCAGAACAAAGAAAATTATTTCTTTGAAAAAACCGATCAAAATTATTCTAGGAACTAGTGGGTGATTTTTTTGCTAGTATCTTTCTGGCAACACTATTTTTGACAGATGACGCGTGAATCGTGTCATGTGTCATTTTCAGAAGAAGTGCATCGAGCACTGCTTCCAATTTATGGGCAATTTGGTCGGCCTACTGAGGGAGCTATTCGGAAGCTTGTGACTAAATTTCGAACCCAGTTTACATTATTAGACATTAAACCACCAACACGCAGACGTAGAGTGAGGATTGAAGAAAATATTGCGGCTGTATCCGCCAGTGTTAGTGACGACCGTGAAATGTCGATTCGCCGCCGTTCGCAGCAATTGGACCTAGGTTACTCCACTACGTGGGAAATTTTGCGACAGGATTTGGGTGTAAAACCTTATAAGATACAGCTGGTGCAAGAATTGAAGCCACACGACCTCCCACAACGTTTCCCATTTGGTGAATGGGCGCTGGCAAAGGTGGAGGAAGATCCACATTTTTATCGAAAAATTGTGTTCAGCGACGAAGCTCATTTCTGGTTGAATGGGTACGTTAACAAGCAAAATTGCCGCATCTGGAGTGAAGACCAGCCAGAAGCATTGCAAGAGCTACCAATGCATCCCGAAAAAATCACTATTTGGTGTGGATTATGGGCCGGTGGTATCCTCGGGCCGTACTTCTTCAAAGACGACAATGGCCGGAACGTAACTGTGAATGGCTAGCGCTACCGTGCGATGATAACAAACTTTTTTTTTCCCAAAATGGAAGAGCTAGACTTGGCTGGAATGTGATTTCAACAAGACGGTGCCACATGCCACACCGCACATGAAACAATGGCCCTATTGAGAGACGAGTTCGGTGAACAGTTTATCTCACGTTTGGGGCCCGTCAATTGGCCGCCTAGATCGTGTGATTTAACGCCGTTGGACTATTTCTTGTGGGGCCATATTAAGGCTAATGTCTACAGGGATAAACCAGCAACAATTGACGTACTGGAAGCCTATATTGAAGCATTTATTCTTTAGATACCGACCGATATGTTGGAGAGAGTGTGCCAAAATTGGACCTTGCGCGTGGACCATCTAAAGCGGAGCCGCGGCCAACATTTACATGTAATAATCTTTAAACATTAAATTATATCGACCGTTCTATCGACTCAAATAAAGATTTAATCGTTTTTTTAATTTTTTTGTGTTTTTTTTGAAAACCAAATCCTATACCTCTTAAAAAATCACCCGTTACAAAGTCATCCTCGACCTTTCATTTGATACCCGTGAATCGCCACTTCATTGAAACCGCCATATTGGATTTAGAATGACACCACGTTGCTTATTATGTTTCATTCATTAAGCCCTTTCTTTTGGTACCCATATCATAGGGGTTACTTTGACGAATCGTTACTTTGTAGCATGTGCCATATTGGAGTCAAAATGGCGGCAGTTGATCCATTTTGTGTTGTCACGCGAGCCAAACGTATACACAAAGTTTCAGCACAATTGGTTAAGGTTAACCGGCCAAAAATTCAGTTCCAAGATGTGTCCCGCACATACATACATGCATACTTAGATACATACAAACAGGTCAAGTTAAATAAAAGGTCATAAAAAAAGAGAACAGTAAAAAACTTGAGAGAGAGATTCGACAGGATCTGCTCAGCTAATAACAACATAGGATTTGCTTATAAGACTCTTTGGTAAACTGTTTTAAATACTATCGGAATGAATTGTATAGTACAGTGGATACGTTTCTATCATGTCCTCATAAATTAACGTCATACCTGTATGTATTGCTGAATATCACATTGTAATGTGCTTGGAGTTAAAAAAATAAAATCGACCAAAGCTTGTTAGAGTCTAAATGCGTTCCCACATTTGCCTTCAATTCGTGTGAAAATATACCTCCAAAATACTATCATGATCAGTAAAATTGTTGTGCAAGACCATTTGTGCTATGCTGTACAGTAACGAATGAGGACCATGTTTATTAAAAGCGTGTAGTAGCTACAGAATACTTATAGGAGCATGGACAAGCAACAAGAATAGTTTGTGTATACAGCCGATTTATTCCTTCTCTGGTGTTGGTTCGATATTCTTTTTTGTTTACCTACACTCTCGACCAATATTTGATCTTGCATGAAAATCGGTATTTTACGCCTCCATCTCCAGAGGCGTAGCTTAGGGGATCTCCTTAGATCCCTGATTGTTTTAAGTTGGGTATCGATTGCTTTGTTCCCTAAAAAGTATATATGAATCAAAGTACTCGCCTTTGACTTCGGTGCAATTTTCCGGACGTACATTTCTTAAGTCGTCAAAAAAGCACGATTTCGTAATGCCTCAAAAATAGACATCCATTTGGGTGATGACCTCATTCGCATCCCTGTCTACCGAGGCATTTTTTTACATCCGGAAATAAAAAAATACTAAGTGTCAAGACCGGCGAATAGTTGATAATTCGAACTTTTACAATAACAAGCCAATGGATCCCAAATGGGTAGATGTTTTGCCTCGCTATGTCAAGGCCAAACTGATGTGTCTTTATTATTTCCTCACCAGTCAAGCAACATGGTGCCGTTGAGGTGTGAAAGTATCATTTCTCGCATTTCTGATCAACGAGCAGTGCAGATGCCCCGTATATTTCGACAATAGTTCTGGGAGGATTTATAGAGATAGACAGAGATAGACCTCAGATATATCGAAAAAAACAGATAACGTCATCCCAGGCGGTCCTGGACATTGCTTGTTTTATGCGGTGTTATGTTCAAATTGCTATGATAAGAACCATGCTTGATTTCAAGATTTAAGAACAACCTAAATTCTTTCTATCACGTAACCAAATACGTTCGTGCGGTTGCTGTATATCGCACATTGCCATGGATGTTGTTGATCGATAGCGATTATTTGTTACCTGTTGTCACTTTAGTATGAATCCTTCTTTTCTCACACACATAAAAAGTTGCTGAAAATCGTTACATGCCTAGTTTTAATAATTGAAACTTGGTACCAAAGCTGCAGCGGCAGCGCGAAAAATATGTGCCGCGTTCGGATACGATGGCGTTAGTGATCGAGCAGCATAGAAGTGATTCAAAAAAATTTCAGAATATCTCAGTTTGAGCGATGAACCGCGCTCAGGGAGACCAAAAATCCTGAACAACGAGGATCTTCGAAAGGTTGTGGACGCAAATTCCACAACAACATGCCAAGAACTTGCAGAAATGTTCAGAGTGAGTCCTGAAACTATTCGTTTGGATCTTCATCAGCTAGGAAAGGCGTTGAAGTTAAGCAAATGGGTCCCACATGAACTGACAAATGATAACCAATTAAGTCGTCTTACCTTACATTTCCTAATCGGTTAGTAACCTGCGACGAAAAATGGATCTTGTGTTCGAACTCTAAGCGTTCGTATCATTGGTTGTCGCCTAATGATTCGGTACCACACACGCCCAAGGCTTCCTTGCACCCAAATAAGGTTTTGCTAATTTGTATTGCATGAAGCTTCAACGAGTACAAGCAGCACTCATCCAGAAACAGCCTTATTTGATCAATCGGAAGAAAGTGATATAAGATAAATTTCTGAACTCGGCTGGGAAACGTTACCACACCCGGCATATTCTCCTCCGCCCAGTAATTATCATCTTTTTTTGTCTCTTGACAACTGTATGAGGCACCGATAGTTCACAACTCGAGATGGTGTAATAAATGCAGTTCGCCCATTTTTTGACTCCAAATCCAGGGAGTTCAGTAATACAGGCATACAAAAATTGTTTCCACGTTGGCAAAAGGTCATTGAATGTGATGGTAATTATCGACGAATAAATAGTGTCTTATTGTTTCTCAATGAAAATTTATATTTTTCTACTAAAAACCGCACAAACTTTTTTGCTTACCTGATACTTTGCGCTGAGGTGACTATGAGTTTTAAAAATCATTTCCTGGATTTTTTGATTTTAAACCTTTCTCGCTACACCAAAAATTATCAAACAGCAGCTCAGAGAATAGAAAAATTAAGCCTGCTCACTATGTTTTTGTTTTTATCCATTTCTCCGTTATTTTATGATTAACAGTAGTGGCTTTGTGTCCAAAGTCCATCTAAGTCCACGCAGTGAATTCCAAACTAGATGAATGCAGAACGTCGCAGATTTTTTAAAATTATTTGAAGGACATGCTATACCTCAAATCCTTAATAGAATTTGAATGAAGAACAATGCGCAAGCCGATCTTTAACAATTATAGTCATTTTATGGATCGCTCCTCCCACTCAGAGAAGCGGTCCACACACAGAAGCAGATTCATCCGTAATAGTTGAAATCGCAGGCTGAAGACTGTACAAGTCATTGGAAAAAAAAAAACTATAGACCGACCCTGTATCGCGATGTCTCAATAACTGTTTTGTTATTACTATAGTCCATTTATCGAAGAAAAAGACTAAACACAAACAGATCGGACTCTAGGACGGCGAGCACGTTGCAGCCCCGGAGAGGCTGCTTGCACCGTCGAGTCGTCTCCCACTCCACCAACCTGGTGTGTATTAATCTTGTATCTAGGCTTGACCGATTCTACCCAATAGCAGCTTCACAAAATGTGGTTATCAAGCACTAAACACGCGCGTGTAATTGTATTGCTCTAGCGTGTTTCTTGGATAAATACACTTTAGCACTATACTCTGCCGAGTTAATTCTGGCATGCGATGCACGTCAAATCAACTCTGCCAACAAATATTAGCTAGAGTGATTTCACTGCGATGTATGATATTCAGGGTGTAAACGTAATGGTAGTCATTATTGAAATCGGTAGTAGGGGGATCAAAACAAGTCAAAAAGTTCATATGACCCATGGTCCAAGCGTCAATAGATTTTTGCCTAAATGGCTTTATAGTTTACAACTCTAAGTGCTTTACATCGACCAAAATGGCATTAAGTTAAGCCAAAATTTGTAGTCAGTAAGTGAGTAAGTTTCATTAAATTAAATATTTAAAACACACATGACAAAAGCGGGTCAGACTTTCATCACTCTTATCGAACCGGCAATCGATCGGAAACGGTAACAGTGGTTAGTTATCGTTTTGCATAGAAAAATTACTTTATCGTTTTGTCGAGCGGAGCATCGGGCGCGTTGTTTTGTTTTTGTTCGCGTGCGTCGTCGTGTTTATTTACAATGATCTCGAATCAAGAGTTTGCCGACATGTTGTTAGTTTACGGTGAAGCTCGATAGAATTCAAATCCTGCAGCTCAAACTTATCGCGACAGATTTCGCCAACGGGTACAGAAGACTATCCTCGCAGACTAACATTCTGTCAGTGGGTTTTGCACAAAAACATCGAAAATCCGGATTTTCTTAAAAACATTCTAGCTACGGACGAATGTACTTTTACGTGAGACGGGATGTTAAATTTCCATAATACTCACACGTGGGCCCAAGAAAATCCTCATACCATTGGTGAAGATCATTTCCAACAACGTTTTAAAATAAATATTTGGGCGGGTATTCTTGACGATCAGGTAATTGGCTCTTTCGAGTTACCCCCAAAGTTGTCAGGAGAAGGATACCTTAGCTTTCTAGCCAATAACGTACCAGAGCTTTTGGAATAGACCTTAGACAACATGCCATTACAACGGAGACAGAACTTGTGGTTTCTTCATGACGGGACATCACCACACATTTTTAGAGGCATGATTCAGTATTTGAATGAACATTATCCGAATCGCTGGAACGGTCGAAATGCTCCTCATCCTCGAAAGTAGCCAGCAAGATCTCCTGAACTCAATCCGATGGACTTCTGGTATTGAGCATAACTTAAAGGGATGGTTTATGGCGCTGGTCCAATAACAACTGAAGCACAGCTTCGCGAAAAAGTTTTTAATGCGGCTGAAATAATAAATGGACAACTTCGAGGATCTAGAGTAAGAAGAAACTGGGTTCGTCGTAATGAAGCTTGTGTGGAAAGTGGAGGACGACATTTTGAACACCTTCTTTAAATACGAACAAAGTGGTGTGGGTTTTAAAAAGAAAAACAATGTATGTATCAAAATTGTGTTGGTTATTTATAGGTGGTTTTTTTTAATACGTTCAATAAACTTTCACACGCCCGGTGAAGCGCTGAGAGAGTTAGTGGTAAGTCCGTTTTTTTTAGTTGTTTGCATTTTACGAGTACATTATCAAATAAATATCTTCATTTACACTGCGTTCCGTCGTAATTTGCGTCTGGCATGGCGGCGTTGTCAGATTGTATTGTACTTTGCAGCCGCTTTTCTCTAAAAAATGTCGTTTTGACCCCCATGTTATTGCTACTTTCAACCCCCTCTATCACCCGTTTAAATAATGACTATCATAACGTTTACACCCTGTATACTTTAGCGGCAGTTTCCGGTAACCTTCTGTCCAGAATCAGATCAGTTATTCCAGATTGCTGACTATCTATATGCGATAGTACCAAACAGTCACGTATTGTACGCACGAAAAACATACCTACCCTACGTTCGAACAGTATTCCATCTACGTCACTGAGTTCGTTGAACAAATATTTACAGAACGTTGGCTCTGGGCCTCCGAACCCCGTACGGAATTTTAAATGGGAATGGAAGGTGCGATTTTACCGAACTATGTTTATCGAGGATATTTTCACTATACATACACGTGATTCTGTTCTAGATGGAACACCATTCCATAGTTGTAAGCCGCTTTTGTCGCCGTTTCTGTGAAACGTTTTGCTTTATACGAGTACATACGCATATATGTAGGAAGTACTCTGCCCGGTAATGTTGGGGTATAGGAAAAGTTCTGCGGATTATGATAAAGCTGGTTATTCTACGCACATATTAGACGTACTTCAAACATCATAGATTTCCTAGTCCGTTTTCCCCTAAAACAATAAGAGACAAATGCTTTCGATACGTGTCACTGCTTCTGGTATATGGGATTACCGGCGAGCCTGTCGGTTTTGGTGAGTGTTTGGCATTACTACCACGTGCAGTCAGGTATCGCGAAAATGAGACGTTGCCAGGTAGACTAGCGGCTGTCGTGTCTGACGATACGGGTAGGGGCAACGTTTCCAGATGCGTGAAATGTAAGGAGTAAGCCTACTTGACGCCATTTTTCTCTAACTTGAGAAATACTTTGAAAGTAATCAACCAAATTGATCAGATCCATTACCTCAAAAGCGCCTTGTTACGGGTTTAATTTGAAAACAGTGTAGGAACTGCCGTGACCCTGCAATAATCGTAAACACTAAACAAGGGTAGACATATTTCTAGTTTAACTACCTGAAGATTTTCTCTATGGTTTATACGTAACTCTCCACCTATTATCTCATTTAGAAGTTGAGGCCCCTTCATCTGAGAATTGTTTACGTCTTCGTTTCTTTCCTAACCTCAATGTTACATTTTGACAAGTGTTCGGTCCTTTCAGTCCGGGAACAGTCCGCTGTTGTCCCATTGCTCCATTGCTCCTCTCGAACTTTGTGTTCCGTGTCCAAGTTGAAGAAACTTGACTTTTTGGTCGTAGCTCTGTTGAGAAGCACGCATTTTGCGGATTTTTACGCCAAATAAAGTATAAGCGATGTCTCATATAATCCTACGGGGATGTGGGAGACGGGAGTCTTCGACGCTTTTACGGCGTACTAGTCGACACTTTTAGGCCACACTCCAACAGAGGCCTTTCTTTTTCATCTTCTTCCAACTTTTCGTCTTCTTCACCTTACGTTTTCTCCACCAAACTACTGCTGATACCTTCAAATGAGGCCCTGACGACTTTTCCACGCCCTGCCCTGTAATGGGAGTTCCAAGCAGCCCCTGAGGAAGGGAGCTGATTCAGCTGTTGCCAATGTCCACAGACGCCATGTGCTGAAACCCCGTCGAACTGCATCTATATACTTAAGCAGCTAATTTCACTTAATATGAATTATTTATCCTAACTTCACAGCTGGTGTCATCCTGAGGTATGCATACCCCCGGAAACTTGGTAAGTCACTAATGTTCGTTTTCGTTTGTTGTTAGGTGATCGATTAACCATTGCAAAGTGAAATTTTGAGCTTACTGTGATCATTTTGAATACTTGAAAATCCTGTCATAGCACCCTTCAGGTAGTTTGTTACACACCTTGTCATAGCACTCTTCAGGTAGTTTGTTGCAAACTTTGTAATAGCACCCTTCAGGAGATTTATTAAAAATAGTTAAATAGATTTTGGGCAACCTCTGGAAATTGGCAATCTTTTCATTTCCCCTAGCACCCTGATCCTCCAAATCAACAACCACTTCGAACCCCAGAAGTAACATTCATCGTGCAGGGAAGTGCACCGACAACCACCCCCCTGGCACGAAGGTAACAGCCTTCTGTAATTTGTGCCAAAGACTCAAATCTTGAGCCTCCGTTAGTAAAATTGGGCGTAAGAGAAGCTACGTGTAACATTTGACATGTGCAAATGTCAAATGTCTCAGCTAGCGTGCAATTTTACCGAATTTGAACTTATGTATATGAGCATGGAGAGTGCGACAACGGTTCAATGCTAAAATCACACAAATTAATAATACTGCTACCCATTGCTACCAAAACTGTGCAATCGCCCCCAGAAATTTTATGGAATGCAACTCGCAAATTTTGATATTTATTTTATTTTAACATAACAATCGAAAAATATTGATGGTAGCTTCAATAGGCGGTAATGTCGTTACGAGAATATTTTATGTGAAAAAACATTGCATAACGCCATTACATTTAAATTGAATGTAAATAACAAGCTAACGCACTCGGTCAGGTTGTCACAAAATGTTGGGCATATACATCTGGATGTGTAGTTTTTTCATTTATACTTCGTTATCCGCTTGGATATTTGTTTTTGCATGTTTATGATTACATCAACATTCAAATAAATGTCGATCCGTGAATTATACGTTATGTTACATAGAGAGCAAATTCCGTGTTGCTAGAATAGCTTTCCTTTTGCATTTGACTGACTCACCGCATAAATGAGGAGAGTGATTTTTTTCAGATGTCAAAAAGAAAAAGCAGGGAATACATACATCAAGTGACATAAAAAGAGAACACCACATCTTAACGAATTTATTACAAAGATTATCTAGGTATACATAGTGCAAAGTTAGTAGTGGATCAACAGAAGTCAGGTGATAGAGCAGAGTTCTCCAAACTTTTTTGCGTCGTAGACCCCTTGCCATGTTTTTCGGTGCTGGGTAGATCCCCTACTTACCTGATATTGATTTCTTGTAAATTTCTAACTGTAGTGAAGTTTAGTGTTAAAAACTTAAAGTAAAAACACATGTTAATTTATACATTCATTAATTGAATTTAAATTAAAACTACTCAAAATAAAATTGTCTATCTGTTATGTAAAATATACGTAACATTCAATAAACAGGTGTCTGACCAATAAGTGCCCGCATTGGGGATAAGTGCCCGCATTGAAGAAAAAAATAAGAGGGATAAAGTAAAAAAAGGTGAAAAATAATAAAAAAAAAGTTTTTTACTTAAAATAATACAATAAGCGAGTTCGTTTATTAATTATAACATAAATGTATGTTCTACAATATCTTCACTGTTACTTTGATTAAATTCCGCTTCTTATACGTTTAAGTTATCTAAAAATTGGCAAAAAATTAACGAATTTTAGTGTGTATCATCCTTGAATTTTCAGAATAAAAAAAAAATATTTTCGATAAAGGGGGGTTCTTTAAAAAAATCAATGCGGGCACTTATTCCCAATGCGGGCATTTATTGGTCAGACACCAACAAACATAAAATAAACTATAGATAAAATAACATAAGCAATAAGTCAATATTTTTGGTGAGAAGGATGAACCTGATGCTTTAATAATAAATTATCAACATTTGGCGTCAATTTTGTAAGGGTTAATCTCAAATCTCCTCGGCTAATGATGTCCAGTCTGTTTCTTTTTTTCGTTAGGAGATTGGTAACAGAGCTGAACCCCCTTTCCACTAGGTATGACGATGGAAAGGAAATTAAAAATGTCCTCGCTATATTCCATAATACGAGATAAGTATCGGGTATGTTGTTTTGCAGCCAGAATTGCTGATATCCGTTTTTAAACTGAACCTTAAGTTCTTCGTCTGTACTTAGTTCAGTCAGTTCCTTTTGCATTATGACATTCGTTTCTTCTATGTCACCATATGGATTAATTATCCACGGTGGTATTACCATAGTCAAAATATCCTCAAACCTAGATTCAAAATCTGAATAGAGGGCATTTAAATGTTGAACGTAAGTTGAAACGTCGTCTTCCTGGCAGCTTGTCTGTGACAAATTGGGGAACTGAGAAAATTCGCCCCGTCCAATATTTTGCTTCATTAGTTTAACTCTGGCAAGAAACGCTGACAAGATGGACTTTGTTTTAATCAAATTTAAACTGTCGCCTTGTAATTGCAAATTAACCATATTAAAATTTGTAAGCAAATCTGTTAAAAATTAAATCTGTTTTCCTCTTCATTAAATTTTCTTTTAAAATGTTATCTTTAGTATCCAGAAATTCTAAAATAGTCTCAAAAAGTGCAAAAAATCTTGTCAGACATAAGCCTTTCGACAGCCAGCGTACTTCAGTGTGAAGGAGTAATTGATGAAATTTTTTGTCATTTTCTTCACACAACTGCGCAAATAACCCCGTATTCAACGCGTTGCTTCGGATTCGGTTTACTGCATCAATGACTAAATGAAGTGATTCATGCAATCTAACACTCAAATTTTTAGCAACTAAATGTTGTCGATGGATGACGCAATGTATTGCTAACACCCCTGACACATTTTGTTTTAAATAGCTTATAAATCCACGATAACGTCCAACCATGGCAGGTGCTCCATCTGTAGCTGCTGATATTATATTTGATAAAGGCATTGCTTTTTCAATGAAGTAATCCTTTAAAACATTAAATATTGATTCACCTTTAATGTCGGTTATCAAAGTTCTTGCGAAGAGCAGTTCTTCGTAGATTTCTTGATTCATAATAAAACGAACATATGCCAATAATAATGCTGCACTATCAGGTAAAGTTGACTCGTCCAGTTGTACAGAGAAATGGTTCGTTTGCAAATAATCACATAAGAAGCTTTCAATATCAGAACTCATTTCATCAATACGTCTTTCAACAGTATTGTTGCTTAAGGGAATTCTTTTAATGATATCAGATGCAGGTTTGTGTAAAACAGTTTTTAAAACCTCTTCAACGGCTGGCAAAATTATCTTCTCTCCGATAGTATGAGGTTTTCTGGATTTTGCTATAAGTAACGAGATATTGTAAGACGCCCGCAAACCATCATCATTTCTTTGTGACGTCGAAGCGAACAGTCTGTCCAGTGTAGGTCTCTTCTGAAATTTATCTTTGAGTGTTTGAAAGTATTTCAAATCTTTCTCTGTTTAATCAGGGTGGCATCTTCTCAGATGATCTTGCAGTTTAGATGGTTTCATAGCGTCATTACCCAAAACTTTGTTGCATAAAAGGCACATAGGCGATTGTTTGTCCGGCAATGATGGAATGAAGCCAAATTTCAAATAATCAACACTGTACTACTGTCTACATTTCTTTTTAGATTCGGGCATGGCATCAGTCATCTGTGGGCAAAATTAAATTATTTAAATAAGACAGAAAATCCAGCAGCTGTATATTAAAAATATTTTTTGATTTTTCCAAAAACATTCCATAATTCGAACATCTTGCAACAATTAGCTCGAATTACGGAGATTGCACTGTAATTATATTGCTAAAACTTTCAAAAAGAAACTATTGAGGAGTACTCGTGTAATTTTGCATGATTGAGTATTTAACTACCAATAACTAGAGTCATGATTGGCGTAATTTATTTATCTTTGCTAACTACGAGTACAAAACTAAAATTTAATAAAGAATAATGTACTTACTTTTCTCCAGCACTCTCAAACAAAATAACACTGACTCACTATTATTTGTGTGATATATTTCGAAAAAAAAAACGGGATAATGAACTTTCAATTGCAATTACAACTAAACCATCAGGTTTAGGACTGTGATTTTTTTCTGAGATGAACTAGATGGTTAGTTTCAGTAACAGTTATGTCACTTTTTAACAGAGCTTACTATAAATCAAAGCAAAAAATCTTAAGTTCATTTTTATTTGTGAAAAATATCTTCCATCCCTCAACCTTGGAGAGCGGTAAAAGAAATTATGGTTGTATTTCTTTATTCATTTTATTGTAAAAGCTATTTCAATTCATGTATAATAAACCCTGAAAATTTCAGCTTGATACGATAAGTGTATCATGTCACATTTGTTGTCCTGATGCAATAAACGTAAGAAACGCAATACAAGTACAGAACATATTGTGTATAGCTGCTCTTTATGGCGATTTACCGACAAATGTGAAAGATAGTTTAGTTTAACTAACTTTTAATGAACCTGTTCGTAATGGCCTCCATTATTTTCTATACACAAGCGACACATAATAAAATTGTCTTTTAGTCTTTGAAATGAATTTGCGTTTTCCATAATTTTTATTTTTGCTTCATCAATTTTCTGGCGCAGTTGGTTGACATTTGTCTATTCAGATGTATAGATTATCCCCTTATATAACCCCATATAAAAAATTAATAGCATCCTCAGAAATGTCTGTCCTATCAATACAGATAGTGTCTCAGATTTGGTCTATGCCTTGAATATGGCGCAAAACCTTTTTGGTTGCTGGATTTTGTGCCCATAGCCGGAGGCTTCGTAGGTGGGCTCAAATACAAAAATATGTTTTTGTCGCGAAACCAGATGATTTATGAGGTGTTTCTTGATTCAGTATGGGAATAAGGGAAACAACTTACACAAATCTCAGAACTTCTCTATAGCTTAAGAGATATTTCACAAGAAATCGTCTATTTTCATTAGAACCGGCCTCTTGTCGGTTCCAGCGTAGTCTTCGCGTCAACCTGGGTTCTAGCTCATCTGAAGAATTTATTGCATTGGACAGCTCTGTAACTAAAATAATCACTAGAAAGAAAGTTGGTATTCACCCGATAAATGGTGAATATCGTTGTTTGTTCAAGGCGTTGAAAGATGACCCCGACTGCTTTTTTCAATATTTCTTTCCAACATTATTGTCAACTATATTTCTGTTACTGTGTTGTTTATTTTTTTATCCCCCATGGGGCACAGCTTGTATGCTAATACAATTAACTTGTCTACAGGGTGATTCAGTTTATTGTTGCATAACTTTTCGATTGAACTTTCAAAATTAATGCATAATGTCAATATAAACATGGGTCGTTTAAATTTACTTTTTAAAATAGTTTTTTTTTAATATTTCGAACAATATGTGATGTATAACAGTGAAAATTGGTATACAAGGGTTTTTTGGTACGACAAAACGAACCATGGGCACACTTTTACTGTAGCCGCTAGAGGGCGCTCTCTACTGTACCTGTAGTGTATTAAAGACACCGAAAAATTTTTCTTAGTACAATTTTTTGCTGTTTGAATAAAACAACTGATTCTACGCACCTTTTTGCACAAAAAAGCTCTCTTGTGAGTTTTCGGTATAGTTAGCTGTTTTTGAGATATTTCGATTTTTAGGGTTCGATGCATTTTTAATTATTTATGGGAAAGTAATATTTTTTTTACATTTTCGATTTGGGCATTACAAGTAATTAAGATAGTCGTTTAGGTTGTGTTTTTAAACACAGCAATAATTCCTAACTCAAAATAAACACAAAAAAAAGAATATTAATTCGTTTAATTTTCCAATATTATTTTTAACAAATTAAATTAATTATTTACAACTAAAGTGCTATTGGATAGTTATCACAAACCTACAAAATCTAAAGTAGTTGCTCGAAATGTAAACCCAATTGTTCAATACTCAATTCAAATCTACCAATGATCGAAAGTGGTATAGCATTAATCAAAGAAGGCCTTATTTCATCACATGCATTACTGATTCTGTCTATTAGCATATCCCTTGTGGTTACGGGAGTCTGGTACACTTTTTCTTTTAGAAATCCCCACACAAAGAAATCTAATGGATTTAGGTCAGGGATCGTGGAGGCCAGGCGACTGGTCTTCCACGGCCGATCCATCTTTCTGGACATCAACATCATCCCACATATTTGCATGTTCAGCCTTTAAAAATTCCAAGAAGGTCGCAGCATTTAACCTTGCAGGCAAATAGTCGATTACGGTAGATACCAGTCCACACATTCACACTAAATTCATGCTGAAAATTTCTTTCCCGAACTGCATGCGGATTTTCATGCTACCAAATATGTTGATTATGAAAATTTACCACTCCACGTCTAGTGAAGCATGACTCATCGGTCCATAAAACGGTACTTAAAAACTCCCTATTATTATCAGTTCTATCAAGAATCCACTGACAAAATGTGATTCTTCGTTCTCCGTCCCCTGGCTGTAGTCCTTGCACAGGTTGCAAATGGTAAGGATGTCTATGGTCATTTCTAAGAACTCGGTGAACATGGCTTGCTGAAATTCCCAAGGCACCAGAAATTCTCCTAACACTTGTGGTCGGATCTCTATCAAACTCACGCGGTAAACGAAACTGAATTTCGTGCATTCACAATTGCAAAAAAACGTTTCAGGTTTCAACAGACAATAAAACTAACTGTCAACTAATTGACGTTTAACCTTATTCTGCTTTCAATTTCAAAAATATTTGCAGACACAGCCCACTTCTAAAAATTATCGAGATACTGACTTTTCAACGTAATTTTATCATAAATAATTAAAAATGCATCGAACCTTGAAAATCGAAATATCTTAAAAACGGCTAACTATAGCGAAAACTCACAAGAGAGCTTTTTTATGTTGAAAAGTGCGAAGAATCAGTTTTTTATTCAAAAAGCAAAAAATTACACTAAGAAAATTTTTCGGTCATTTTAATACACTACAGGTACAGTAGAGAGCGCCCTCTAGAGACTACAGTAAAACTATGCCCATGTTTCGTTTTGTCGTACCAAAAAACCCTTGTATACCAATTTTCACTGTTATACATCAAATATTGTTTGAAATATTTAAAAAAAACTATTTTAGAAAGTAAATTTAAACACCCTGTATTTCGGCAGCCACGCATTTTTCGACCCATGTTTATATAGACTTTATGCATTAATTTTAAAAGTTCTATCGAATCTTAAAGTTATGCAACAATAAACTGAAACACCCTGTATATCCATTATCCACATCAACCAGCTCTGACAACCGGTGAGGAAGAACTAAATAATCGTCCCTGCAAAACCGGTAACGCCAACTATCTGCGCCGAAAAGCCTGAGCCTGCCTCTATTGTGTAATTGCCAATTCAAGAGCATGATATTATTATAACAGGTTATAGGCGCCGATTGGCCCTGGTTGCCGGTAAGCAGGAAATCGGCTTCCACTGTGTTTTCGCACTTAGTCGCAATTTTGTGCTCCGGATCAATGGAATCGGTCCATAGTGTTGTAATATTCTCTGTTAACGTTTTCAGTGCAGAATATAAGACACATTTCTTTAGTATTGTGACTTTGCAACATCTCCGGTTAACTCAAAAGGCAGCAAATACCTAGTTTAGTTTTAAATTTGATACACTGAAAATGACATCAATCTTTTTGAAAGTCTGTTGACAGTTTAACCACTGCGACCCCTGATGACGTGCACAAACTTTGTTTTGTACGAGCTGTAATTGAAAATCAATGGACTTTCCTTTCCCTAGCACTGTTTATATTACAACCAACTCAAATATCATAGCCGGCGATTTTTCATCGTTAAGGTGCGATTAGTCGATTGTGAAGGAAGATTAATGCTCTCGTTCGCACAATACCAACACAGCGGCGGGTATTTGTCGAATTCGTTGACGTGTTGCCCGAAGGATTATAGACCTAGAATTGGAACCTCGAAGACCTCCACTTTTACAAGAATGGGGGGTTGTTAGAAACTTCGATATCTAGGGTATATGAATATCAAGCCTTAAAGTAGTGTCCTCGGAGTGTTTGCCTGAATATCTCAGAAGGAAGGCCATGCCTTTCGCGTGCGAGTATGTATGTATGTTCTTGGACAAAAAAATCTAATCTCATGGGCTATTGTGTGACTGACACTGGATGTACTGAAGCTTTATAAAATCAAAATAGCGAATTTTAATCGAATATTCCAACTCTGTAGTTTCTCTTTCATGGACTACACCTTAGAGGATCTGTAGAATTTCCCATCAGACCTGTGATGTTATAATCCGTAGTGTGACGAGATTACTTCATCCATTGTTCTCATAGTACTCCCAAGCTTTGACATAAACTTTTATTTCAAATATTAGGACTTCCTAAATATCCAATTATCTTTAGCTCCTTACTTTTTAACCAAGTTATTCAATTTTTAAAGATCTGGACCGCAGTAAAGAAGCGTTTTTGAATACTTCAAAAAGTCTACAAATACTCTAAAACAACGGAAAACCATGTTTGATGAAGAGCCGTAATTTTTCATCATTATCCCATTTATCCGCTGTAACTGGACCAAATTTCACAACTTACAAGACTTTATCCTCATTATTGGGATAGTAACAACATAGTTAATATGACTAAGCTCAATGGAAAGTAATTTAGCAAGCCAGAAGCAGGTGACGCTAGTTATCAGGTAACGAAACAAGTTCGTGCTGTTTTTAGTAGAAAAATATAATTTTTTATTGAGACACAATGAGACACTATTTATTCGTCGAAGTAATGACCTTTTGCCAACGTGGAACCAATTTTTGTATTCCGGTATTGTAGAACTCCATGGATTTCGAGTCAAAAACTTGGCGGACTGCATTTATTACACCATCCCGAACTGATGGTTTGACCCCTTTTCAAAAACTCATAATGGACAATTCCAGTTGCTGTCCACGGAACGCGCAACAATGATATGAACGCTTGGAATTCGAATACAAGATGCATTTTTCGTCGCAAGTTAATAACCGATTAAGAAATGGTTTATTACCATTGCGTGAAATGTTTGCTGAACTAATGGTAAGACGACTTAATTTGTTATCATTTGCCAGTTCATGTGGGGCCCATTTGCTTAACTTCCACGTGTTTCCCAGCTGATGAAGATGAAAACGAATAGTTTCAGGACTCACTCTGAACATTTCTGCAAGTTCTTGGCACGTTGTCCTGGAATTTGCGTCCACAACCTGTCGAAGATCCTCGATGTCCGTGATTTTTAGTCTCCCTGAGCGCGGTTCATCGCTCAAACTGAGATCTCCCGAAGAAAACTTTTTGAATCACTTTCGTGCTGTTCGATCACTAACGATATCATCTCCGAATATACAGAGTGTTTCAGTTTATTGTTGCATAACTTGAAGATTCGATAGAGCTTTTAAAATGAATGCATAAAGTCTATATAAACATGGGTCGAAAAATGCGTGGCTTCCTAAATTTACTTTCTAAAATAGTTTTTTTTTAAATATTTCGAACAATATTTGATGTATAACAGTGAAAATTTGTATACAAGGGTTTTTTGGTACGCCAAAACGAACCATGGGCATAGTTTTACTGTAGCCGCTAGATGGCGCTCTCTACTGTACCTGTAGTGTATTAAAATGACCGAAAAGTTTTTCTTAGTTCGATGCATTTTTAATTATTTATGATAAAATAATATTTTTTTTACATTTTCGATTTGGGCATTATAAGTAATTAAGATGATCGTTTAGATTGTGCTTTTAAACACAGCAATAATTCCTAACTCCAAATAAACACAAAAAAACAGAATACTAATTTGTTTAATTTTCTAATATTATTTTTAACAAATTAAATTAATTATTTACAACTAAAATGCTATTGGATAGTTAGGACAAACATACAAAATCTAAAGTAGTTGCTCGAAATGTAAACCCAATTGTTCAATACACAATTCACATCTACGAATGATCGAATGTGGTATAGCATTATTCAAATAAGGCCTTATTCCATCACATCCATTCCTGATTCTGTCTATTAGCATATCTCTTGTGGTTACGGGAGTCTGGTACACTTTTCCTTTTAGAAATCCCCACACAAAGAAATCTAATGGATTTAGGTCAGGGGATCGTGGAGGCCAGGCGACTGGTCCTCCACGGCCGATCCATCTTTCTGGATAATTTTCGTCCGGCCAGTTTCTAACTATTCTCGAATAATGAGCTGGACAACCATCAAGCTGGAACCAGGCCAATCTTCTTGAATGTAACATAACATCATCCCACATGTTTGCATGTTCAGCCTTTAAAAATTCCAAGAAGGTCGCAGCATTTAACCTTACAGGCAAAAGGTAGGGTCCAAATAGTCGATTACGGTAGATACCAATCCACACGTTTACACTAAATTCATGCTGAAAGCTTCTTTCCCGAACTGCATGCGGATTTTCATGCGACCAAATATGTTGATTATGAAAATTTACCACTCCACGTCTAGTGAAGCATGACTCATCGGTCCATAAAACGTTACTTAAAAACTCTCAATTATTATCAGTTCTATCAAGAATCCACTGACAAAATGTGATTCTTCGTTCTCCGTCCCTTGGCTGTAGTCCTTGCACAGGTTGCAAATGGTAAGGACGTCTATGGTCATTCCTAAGAACACGGTGAACATGGCTTGCTGAAATTGATCCCTTTGGAGATTTCCAAAACCATTTTCAATTATTTGGCGATGCACTCTTACAAATACTGAGCGAGTTGGATGTCGTCTGTTTGTAAATCTTCGTGCGTATTCTCTGGCTGCTTCTGCTGCGTTTCCATTTACAAAGCCATACAGAAAATGAATATCCGCTAACTCTTGATTGGAGAATAAAAATGGCATTTTTATAAAACTTAGAAAAAAAAACAGGTAAGAGAAACTAAATTTCGTGCATTCACAATTGCAAAAAAACGTTTCAGGTTTCAACAGACAACAAAACTAACTGTCAACTAATTGACGTTTAACCTTATTCTGATTTCAATTTCAAAAATATTTGTAGGCACAGCCTACTTCTAAAAATTATCGAGATACTGACTTTTTAACGTTATTTTATCATAAATAATTACAAATGCATCGAACCCTAAAAATCGAAATATCTCAAAAATGGCTAACTATAACAAAAATTCACAAGAGGGCTTTTTTATGTTGAAAAGTGTGAGGAATCAGTTTTTTCATTCAAAAAGCAAAAAATTGCATTAAGAAAAAATTTTCGGTCATTTTAATACACCACAGGTACAGTAGAAAGCGCCCTCTAGCGGCTACAGCAAAAATATGCCCATGGTTCGTTTTGTCGTACCAAAAAACCACTGTGTACCAATTTTCACTGTTATACATCAAATATTGTTCTAAACATTTAAAAAAAACTATTTTAGAAAGTAAATTTATACACCCTGTATTTCGGAAGCCACGCATTTTTCGACCCATGTTTATTTAGACTTTATGCATTAATTTTAAAAGTTCTATTGAATTTTAAAGTTATGCAACAATAAACTGAAGCACCCTGTATATATATATATATATACAGGGTTATCCAAATTAAGTGTCCACCATTAGTAACTTTGTTATTAGTGAAAATACAAAGTTGTTTGAATTAGCAAACTAGTAGCATTTTTAACGCTGGTAAAAATGAGAAATAAAAAAAAACAATTGAGAGTCGTTATTTTGATTTTTTTCAGTAAAATAACATTTTTTTAAATGGAAACCCCTGTATATTATATTTTTTTCTGTTAAAGCATCAAATTTTAAACAAAAAAGCTTACAATAACTTTTCTCCTAGGTTACAAATTGTTGAAGTTATGGCCTCCAATCTGAAACAATTAAATTGTATCGACAAACTTTATTTTCAACATCAACTTATAATCTTACAAAATACAATAACAATTTTTTTTAAAGAAGATGCTCGAAAACACCACCTTGTTCTTCAATACATTTTTGGGCACGTTTTTCAACTGCTCGAACTGTCTTAAGTATGGTCCTACCATCTATCTGGGTTATCTTTTCCCTAACTGTAGTCTTTAACGCGTCAAGGTTATCGTACCTTCGCTTGTAAATTTGGTTCTTTAAGTAACCCCACAAGAAGTAATCAAGTGGGTTTAGATCTGGTGATCTGGGAGGCCACTGTATTGGGCCATTTGTTCCTATCCACTGATCATTAAAAGTAGTACTTAGAAAATGATAAGTACCTCTGGAGTTGTGGGCAGGTGCGCCATCTTGCTGAAAATGCAGATGATGTCTACTTATAAGATCCAATTCGTCTAAGAAATTAGTCAGAATTTCTGACATAAATTCCACATATCTTTCACCAGTTAGGGTTCCCTCATAAAAGAATGGGCCAACAATTTTTGAACCAATTATACCGCACCAAACGTTGAAACTGAAACGGACTTGTGGGCCTCTTGGATGTACTAACAAAAGATTTTCTCTTGACCAATAATGGTGGTTTTTTCTATTAAACATTCCAGAATTTGAAAAATTTGATTCATCTGTCCATAAAAGGTAACGAAAGTTATTTACATTTTGGCGACAGAAGCTAAGATACCAATGGCAAAAAACAAGTCTTCTCTCTGGATTCCCTGCCAAAAGCGTTTGAACTGGTCGGTACTTATACGGAATAAATTTGTATTTTTTTAAAATCCTTTGAACAGTAACATAACTGAAATTAGAGTCCTTGAGAATATCTGCTATTGAATTCTCACGATAAGCTTCAAAATATCCAATAACTGCAATTTCCGTGGCCTCGCTTATTATGAATTCTTTTTTTGCCCTTGTTTTAGCAAAAACATTTTCGTTGCCCCTAAATTTTCGATAAAGTCTCAGAAAATATCCTTCATACGGTTGAATGCGAGCGGGATATAATTCACTGTAGTATTCTCTTGCTCTCAAGGAGGATTTTCTGCACACTAAATAGCATTCTAACATATCACACTTTTCTTCATGAGAGAACATTTTTCTTTAAATTAATGACACAATAAAGCTTATAAACAAGTATTTACACTAATGTTTGACATTATTTGATTTTATCATTGTTTTCCAAAGCCTTCTAGTTGCGAGTATGTCCAGTTTAACAATTTGTCGCTTATCTTAATGCTGTCAAATCGCGAACGCCATGTTGTTTTCATAGCCGTCTTAATATTATAATACTGCAAATAATTAAAAATATTTATCGTTATTTTGACTTTATTTTTGACTTTAGCGGAAAAGTCATTATGAACTTTTTTGTTTAAAATTTGATGCTTTAACAGAAAAAAATATAATATACAGGGGTTTCCATTTAAAAAAATGTTATTTTACTGAAAAAAATCAAAATAACGACTCTCAATTGTTTTTTTTATTTCTCATTTTTACCAGCGTTAAAAATGCTACTAGTTTGCTAATTCAAACAACTTTGTATTTTCACTAATAACAAAGTTACTAATGGTGGACACTTAATTTGGATAACCTTGTATATATATTTCGCGCCGCAACTGCAGCTTTTGTATCAAGTTTGTACTCATACAGTAAACAACTTCGAATTACCTACTCTTTTATTCGTCGCCATTTTCGATTATTAAAACTAGCTATGTAACAACTCTCAGCAACTTTTTATGTGTGTGAGAAAAGAAGGATTCATGCTAAAGTGACAACAGGTAACAAACAATCGCCATCGATCAACAACATCCATGGCAATGTGCGATATTCAGCAACCCCACGAACTCATTTGATTACCGGTTTGGAGCTATATCCTTCATATTAGTGTTACACTGGCTATCTGATGATACTTGAAGTTATAATAATTTTTGATCAGCTGTCTATGTATAGGCGTCAAAATTGTAAAATAGGTCACCTTTATAAAGAATCTGTCTTTTTCGCATCCACGTTTGACAGCTCTCACCCATAGCGACACAAGTGACACCTGGCGGGAGAGAAATCACACATCGCTGCCATTGGCCACCCTTACACCAACGAAGCGGTTCGATAGTCACATAACACTACACTTCTGTACATTGTTCCCGTCCTGTGCCCAATTATACTGGTTATGCGCTATATAAGCGCTTGGCTACCCATGATACGTGACTTCAGTGAATCAATATCAAGGTGTCCAAAGTCTTCAAGACGGTCGATCCAGACAACATCCAAGGTCGTTCTGGATGCACGAAGTCCGATAGAGATAGGAAGGGGGGTAAAAGTCTGCCGGGTCGATCTAGCTGGCTCACCACGCGATGCCAGTTGACATAGCGATATGGCGGAATCAGGTCACCGACCGCCTCTCAGTGCAAATGGATACAAGACTATCCTCCTCTGAATGGCATTGAGTAAGGATAATGTAGTTAGGGTGGCATCACCTCAAACATGTAAGCAGTAGACCCTGGCCCTGGATAAACACTACGACGTAGTACTGTATTTTCAAAGCATCAGCGTTTGGAAGATGAGTACGGTGAAAGACTTGGCCTGATACCTTAACCAAAGACTCTGTGCCATGTCCCCTATAAATTCTATATCAATGCACCAACCACACCTCACAGGAAACGAACCACATTATTATTCAAGGGACGAACAATTAGTGACTTTGCTGGCTTGTGCGGTAGCAGTAGGTTGCAGGGAGCAGGAGGTAAACCAGCTTCGCGTACGAGCTCCTTCCAGTTAAATGAACATTAGCTTGAATTAGTTCCTGCCTAATTATTTGCGCGGCTTTGTAGGTGCAGCTCCGAGAAACGCTGGTCAGGTAGATGGAAGCAGTTTGTTGGCTTTAGTTTTGTTACAGAACTTGGGAGCCGACTCACATCTCTTCACTCTCCATAAATCCAAGTGCATTGCCACAAAGCTGCATTCCAGTGACGGTTCGTGAATTCTGCTTTAGAACAGCTCCGCCTAATTCAGTGCATCTTTAACAACATAGTGACCAATCAGGGCTTCGTACAGTGTTTCTCAAAAGGATCACCCACTTCACTTATTTAAACATTACATTTGTTGTAGTGTACTTCATGTCATGGTACCTATTGGAAAAGTTGCAATAACACTATTCCGTAGAATTTTTTTATATAAGTTTTTTGTTGTCCAAGGCACAGGTAATTTTTTAGCAAAAATCAATAAACCAATTTTGTCCAGTGACATGCAATAAAACGGTTTTTATTTTTTTTCTCGCAAACGAAGTGAGATACGAAAAGAATACAAGAGGCAAAGAAGTATTTTTAGATGCTTAATGTCACGTACTCCTGTTAAGGGGTGATAGATTAGGTCAAAAGCAACCGATTTTGTACTATAATGTCCTATCCAGAAGTTAACCGTTTTTGAGATATTTGAATTTTTTTTTATTCCGATTTCAGACGGTTAAATTTGAAATACAAAAAAACTACATGTTTGATTTTGAGTATTTTGTTATTGTCGCATAGCGGACATTCCAATAGTTCATAATAAGTAATAAAATGTTGAAAACTTACAAAAGTTTTAAAATTACGCTTTAGAAATGCATGATTTTCTTATCTTTTTACTAACTTATTCGATAAAAAATGCAATTTTCTGTAAAAAATCTCCTAGTAATGAAATGTGCAAATTATGAAAATAATATCTCTATCTAACAAGCTTCCATTTGTGGTATAAAAGTGACAACTAACTCAAGTACAAAGATTAAAATTAAAAAAAGATGAGTAAAGTTGTACGAACGATAATTACGAAGGATAAATAAAAGGCTTTTATTTTAATTACAGTTTTATTTAATTACATTTAATTTAGTATTTTACAGATTCTGTTCAAATTGTAATCCCTTGTTACGAATACACGCCCGCATTCTCTTACGTAATTCACTTTTGGTAACTCTAGTTGTTAAGCGGCTTTTTATTTGGTCATCTGCACTGATTATCCTTGTAATTAATTCATCGCGCGTTGGTACGGGCGAAACATCGTACACCAGGCTATGTCCCCACACATAGTAATCCATCGGTGTGGGATCTGGGCTTCTTGCTGGCCAGGCAATGGGCCGGCCTCTGCCAATCCATTGATTTGGCAATTTAGAGTCTAAATAGGCCCGTACTAATCTACTGTAGTGTGCTGGAACCGCATATTTTGTCTCGTCACCAATAGGACGTCTTCCATTAATGGAAACAAGTGATTTTTCAAGAACTCTTCATACACTTCTCCATTTAAATTGGCGGGCAGAAAATGAGGTCCAATTAAATATCCATCAATGATTTCCATCCACACATTGACTAAAAACCGGCTCTGAGACCCCGTCGATCTTATTTTTCGGGGGTTTAAAGCTTCTTTATCAGCCCAGTAATGAGCATTATGGTAGTTAGCGATCCCGTCCTTATCAAACTGCGATTCAACGGTCCACACAATTTCCTTAAAATAGTTTGGATCTTCTGTATCTGCATGTAACATGTACCTGCAGAAATCTAATCGTCTTGCAGGATCTCCCTCTTCAATCACATGCACAGGCGTGAAGTCATAAGGGTATAAGCTTGCAGTATGCACAGTAAACCATTCTTTGTATTGAGATATACCCAACTGAGCAGCCACAATGCGCGTAGACGTAGTAGGGTCTTCCTGAAACACACGAAGGATTTCCTCTTCATCTGCAGGAGGATAGACTCGGGGTCGACCAGCATCACTATGTTGCCTTTGAACACGTTCGGTTTGGCGGATGCGCCGATACACAGAGTCAAATACAGTAACATGAGGTATTCGGCGATTTGGGAAACGTTGCCAATATTCACGGCGGGCAGCTGCAGAATCGCCGTTACAAAGTCCAGAACAGAACATTATGTCTGCGTATTCTTCATTTGTAAAAGTTTGCCCGTGCTCGCTATGGCGAGGTCCTGGCGGATCTTCTGCGTCTTCTATGATGATAACGAAACCACTCGAAATGAATTGGGAAACTCGAAAATAATAATCGTGCGTAAAACATGTGCGCGTACGCAGTAGTTGATACCAACTAAACCTAATTCACACTCGGCGTGCGGCGATGACGTAACTACAATGATGAATAATAACAGCTCTCTCTCTCTCTCTCAGTCCTCCACTAAGTCAGCTCTTCTCGCTCTCTTCCTCGTCGAGCCGATGCCATAAAACAATCATGGCATGCGAGTCCTTTGAGGACAGTAACGACTTGTTCAAACAGGTAATACAAATTCCTTAAAAATCCAGCCTCAGAGGGTGTCACTGTTGTTTCTCTGCATTTACTTCAGATAATTGAACGCTTAATACCTCAAATGAAAGCTTGTTAGATAGAGATATTATTTACATAATTTGCACATTTCATTACTAGGAGATTTTTTACCGAAAATTGCATTTTTTATCGAATAATTTGTTGAAAAAAAAGAAAATGATACATTCAAAAAGCGTAATCTTGAAACGTTTGTAGCTTTTCAACATTTTATTACTTATTATGAACTATTGGAATGTCTGCTATGCGACGATAACAAAAAACTCAAAATCAAGCATGGAGTTTGTTTCTATTTCAATTTTAACCGTCTGAAATCGGAATAAAAAATAAAAAACTTAAAATTCAAATAACTCAAAAATGGTTAACTTTTGGATGCGACATGGTAGAACAAACGCGTTTGTTTTTGACCTAATCTATCTCCCCTTAACACGAATACGTGACATTACAAGTCACCCTGTATATTAAAATTACAAAGAGGGCAGTGGATTTCATTTGTTTGCCAATAATATTCGCTAAGGCGCCTCCCGGGACGCCACTGGACCTAATAATTCTAATCTATTAAGGGCTTAATTAGCCTCTTAATGCAACAACCAATATTAAAAATATTTTAAGAGACTCGGGTGAATATTGACACAGATTTTTTTCGTCTTTGTTAAGAAGAAATCACCCTCTGTATATGCATTCCGTCATTGCCACTTTCAGCTTGCCGTTCAAAGAATTAGTAGTGGGCGACCAGTCTGAAAAGCACCGTGCAAAGAAATATATTACACTTGCTCTGTAAAGAATCCATTCCAAGTCGGTCTTTTTTCCGAACTATTCAGTACCAACATGTATTTAGCTTACTCGCTCTTACGAAAAACTCACCTTCCTCCATTCCTAGAGCTCCAAGATAGAGGTATCCCCGATATTGGACGCATATACGATACAATTTGCTAATGTTACCTTCCCACTTTGCGGCGCGGCGTGCTATAAAAATGCATACGCTCAAAACGAAGTTTTCCCCCCATTCCCTGCTTATAGTTTCACTTTAGCGGCAAGGAATAAGCCATCAAGGCAGATGGTGGGTGTTGTGCCGGCGCATTATTGGATGCGAGAGGTGTTTCGCTGGAAAATTCAACGTGAATACTACAAAAAATGAAATGGGATGCATTTGAATAGACTGAGTCGGTTTCTCCTACGCGATTCTGAGAGGAAACACGGCCTTCCATAAAACACTCACGCTAAAACAGGGGAAATGATGAGGATTTCACCTCCCACGATAATTGGCGAGGAATCATTGTACACTAAGAACCTCATTTTGATGATGAAGCTCACTTTTGTCTTCATGGTCAACCAGCAGAATTGCCATTATTGGGGTGACGAAAGTGACTTGCATTATCGGTCCTTACTTCTTCGAAGACGGTAATGGCGATGCTGTTACCGTGAACTCGGAGCGCTATGTCGGAATGATCACCAACTGCTTTTCACCCGAATTACGATGACGACGTGTTCCATTCCGACGTGTGTGGTTCCAACAGGATGGGGCGACCGCCCACACAGTCAGACCAATGATGAACTTTATTCCGTGATCGCCTTGTTTCCAGGTTTGGTGATGTCCATTGGTCTTCTTGGTCGCCAGATTCATCCATCTGCGATTTATGGGGGACACCTCAAGGCTCGTGTATACGAGCACAAGCCCCGAACTCTGGATGATTTAAAGGAGTCAAGTCGCCCAGTTGAGAGAACGATGATGGAGAGAGTCTACGCGAACTTTTAAGAACGCCTCCAGCAATGTATCGTCAAAAACGGTCACCAAATGACTGATGTGATTTTCCACACCTTACTGTGACAAACGCTATTTCATTGTGAACCCGAATCCGTCATTTTGTGATTTTTTAAAAGCCGATCTTTGTGCCTGTCACGCTATTGCAGACACGCCCACGATTGTCCTTTGTATTATAATCACTTTCAAATGTAGTAGTTACTATATGCTCACATATAGCTGGCTACAGCACTATACAGGGTGACTTCGAAGTTGAGTCATTTATTTTAACAGTGAGTAGATCTGATCAAAAGAAATGTTTTTTCCTTTAACATTTTTGTGGTAAAATTAAAGTAACAAAGTTATAGCCCTTTAGAAGTTTGAGTACCGCCCTGTCTCAATAATAATATTATGTGCTCGTGTTTGGCAATAACGTAAAGTTTGGCAAACGGATCTGCAACAGCGAAAGGAATGCGACCGAAAATATTCGATATTGCCAAATTTAACTACAAAAAAGCAATAATAATAATAAAAGTAATTTCAATGATTTGAAAATCGATTTTTCACAATTCCAAAAAATAATAATTCAAAATTCTGAGTATTTTAATGGGTTGTTAGCTCTATTTGTATTTAATAACTATTTTTTACTACTGAATCGTATTATAAGTAAACATTTTTCCAAAGATCTTATCGACATCGGTTGAGCTGGCAACAACCACCCGAAAGGTATATTGGACACCGCCTAAACGAATCTGATTGGCGGATATCCTCACATGTTTTGTCGCCAAGAGAAAATTCGACTCCCTATTGGGTAGCGTCCCAGACAATTTTTTGCTCCCTTCTTAGAATATCCATACTATTGAAAAGTCCAGTGGCGTAGGTTTTATCTCCGTTCATTGTCGTGTATGAGTGTTACATTTATTGTTCTACTAAGTTTGTATGTTTAGTGCTGTGTGTTTTTGAATAGTTTAGTGTTTTGTTATTTGTTATTGTTATTCGTTTTAGTATTATTTTTTTAAAATGAACCAATTTACTCGCGGAAAGACGCTTCATAGCCAAACAAGAGAAGTGATTGCGAATGTTTATAGGTTAGTAATAATAATATGCAATAATTGTAGTTTTTGACGACTTAGTCTGAATATAAATAAAAAACAAGGAAATGCTAAGCTTACATTCTGATGATTATTTATAGGGTTTGCGATGAGGAAGCGGCAAACAATTCCCTCAAGTTGCCGCTTAAACGTGAGCTTGATAGGGTGTCCCTTTATACCGGAGTCGGAGTATCTTCTGTTAGGAAAATTCATAACGAAGATAAAGAAAGACTAGAAAATAACCCAAATAAAATGTTATCCAGTCCCGGAAAAAAAAAGACCGCGTCAGTCTCTTGTTGAGAAAGATGAAGATTTTGATTTTCAGATTATTAGACATTTGATAAACAGATTTTATATTGAATATAAAGTTATCCCGACAACTAGGGAGTTATTACAAAAGTTGCGAGAAGACTCAAATTTCCCCTATTCTAGGGAAGCACTCATGAGTTTATTAAAATCAAATTTTTTTTTGGCGCAAATGTCAAAATAAAAGAAAAGTTTTGATGGAGAGGCCTAATATATTGCAATGGAGGTACAAATACGTCCGTGAAATACGTAGATATCGTGAAGAAGGGCGCAATATTGTTTATTTGGACGAAACCTGGGTGGACAATGACTTGACTTTCAAAAAATGCTGGCAGAGCGAAACTGTTTCTGGTGTAATAAGCAGTATAGGTTCTACAGGTAAGCAAAAATGCTATATATATGTTAAATTTAACTCTGATTTGTAACATATTATATAATCGTCTTGTATATTTTAGGTCGACTCATTATAGTGCATGCAGGTTCAGAAAATGGATTTGTTGACAATGCCTGTTTGATATTTAAGGCGGGATTAGCAACAGGCGATTACCACGATCAGATGAATCGGGAAAATTTCACACGCTGGCTCACAGAAAAACTCCTCCCGAATATACCTGCCAATTCGGTTATAGTATTTGACAATGCTCCATATCATTCCGTCCAGGAAGATAAAACTCCGACAAAATCATCTTCGAAAAAAGATATAATGTCCTGGTTGACAAGGAAAGGTACTTATGACTCAAAACATGCATGTACATATCAAACTATACAATAAAATATTTTATAGGCATAAATCATGAGGCAACTGTCAGAAAATTTGACTTGTTCGATCTGGTCTTACTTCATAAGCCCCCTGACAACCAAAAAAATTATGTAGTTGATCGGATCATAAGATCACATGGACATACTCCTCTAAGAAGACCTCCTTATTTATGCGAGCTAAACCCAATAGAATTAGCTTGGGCAAAGCTTAAATTTCATAAAAGAAGCCGCAATACCACTGGAAACTTCAGTTTAACCGCACTGAAAGAAGTTACTCAGGAAGCGATGTCCTTAATACCCATTAATGATTGGCAGAAATTTTGTCAACATGCTAGGGACATTGAAGATAAATTTTGGGAAAATGATCAATTTATGGAGGAAATAGAACCAGTTATAATAACTATAGGGCAAGATGACGACAGCGAAACTGATGACGACAGTGACGATGATGATAATGATGAAGTTGACGAACACCAATGCTAATTCAATAGGTGAAATGTAATTTTGAAATGCTGTATAATGTAAGTCTTATTTATTACAGAGATTATAAGTTAAACGGATATGAAATATGTTTAAAGTTCTTTGTTTCTACTTAAGCGACACCGATGCTCTAGAAATATCCACATCAACAGTCCAAAATTGCAACAATAGGAATCCAGAAAGATGCGGATTATAAAATAAAAATTAATTCTGGTCATGTTTCGGCTTGTGGCACTTTTTAAAGTAAATGAGCATATTATAAGATCACGGATGTATAATATATATATATATATATATATATATATATATATATAGATATATATATATATATATATATATTCTCAAGGTAAAAAACCACGTTAAGTATCTATTTGTATTTGAAAAATATATTTTATTTACGGCTTTGACAAAAACGCTAGCTTGATTTAGGTTTTAAATCGCGCAGTTATCATGATTTTTTGAATTGTGGCAATTTTGGGAAGTGAGTAGACATTTTTCCGTTTGTTGAAGTGTAGAAACAAACTCAAGTGTTTTTTTACATGGTGTAGATTGTAGAGAGCAGCTATTTTTGAGTTTACCCGAGACTTTATTTATTATTATGGACAATGCTCCATATCATTGTGGGCTTATTGAGATACTCCCCAAATTTAAAGTGAAACATAAACGTATAGTTTACTAAATTTAAACCAATTATGAAATAATCCCAAACTTTTATAAAATACCGCACGCCGCTGGCATTTTATGAATGAAACCAGCCATGTTTTGCTTTCCCCTCACCGATACCCCGATGTTGCAGATCCGTTTGCCAAACTATATATAATCCGCCTTCATCGCATCGGAAACAAAAAAGCGAAAGAATTTGAAACGCTGACCACGATGTTTTTATTCAGTCTATGTGTCAGTCGGTAACGCGTGAGTGAATAGTGGTGTTTGCTGCGTGGCTCAAACGAAATAAAAAATGGCACATGTTTATGCAGATCGGTTTCCCAATCGAGTGCAACCAACCCCTCGTGCCTTTGCTAATGTAGTACAACGGGCTCGTGAATCAGGTGACCTAAGACCTCACGATCAAATATTTTTACACACATATTTTGGTTTATCTTCCTTCTACAATCATTATCTGAAAATTAATGACTCAACTTCAAAGTCACCCTGTATAAGGGACTATCTATGAGACAGTATCTTTCTCAAAGTAGATATATGATTATCAGGGAGAACATGAACATATCAGTGGCAAATTCTTATAGAGGAAGCGACGGACTTTCAGTTCATCATTGATAACCTTTCGGGTGCGCGAATATGGCATTAGGTTAGTTATCTACGTTAATCAGGAGCGTAGCTACCGCCATACCTTCCATATCGATGATACGATGTTTTCGCAATATCACGAAAGCATTTAAGCCGTACGGTGAACAAAAAAAACTTACGCGTTAAGCCTTAGATTGGACGGCTAGGCAATAGCAGCATGCTTTATATTTTTAACCCTCTAGATAGCAATTGCATCAGATGAAATGAGGTTTTCAAAATTAATACTAATCGAAATATCTTAGGACCATCGAGTCTGGTACTGTCTTCAGAGGCTGAAGATTCATCTGTGCCTATTATTAAACTTTCCATTATTCAAAATAAGCCTTGCTAAGAAAACAAAATTTTTGGACTCAATCATGTTTTTGAGATGCCCTATATAAAGGAATAACAGAAACGATGGAAGCTATTTAACGAATTTTAAAAAAAATTGTAGTCTCCCCAAAGAGGTCTATGATTATCATTAAAAATGATTAGATTTAAGCTATACTAAGTGACATATAAATCCGAACACCCAGTTTAAATGGTTTTATTTTAATAAAAGTTAGTGAATGTATTTATCTTACTGTAAATAACAAGTGTAAAAATTTTCAGCCTTATCAGTTGGACATTCCGGTTTTTATATTGCTTTTTTTAATTCACTAACGCTCTAAAAATTGATATTTCAGCCGCAGTAAAGAATCAACGTTTGGCCGATTTTGGTTCTTGACATCCTTTACGATCGGTTACGATGCCTAGAGTACGGAGACCTGTACGATTTCGTCAACTTAGTGAGTTTGATAGGGGCCGTATAGTGGGACTTCGGGAAGCTGGACTTTCTTTTCGGGCAATTGCAGTTAGAGTGCAAAGAAGTGTAGACACTGTGGTTAGGTGTTGTCAGGCATGGCTTCGAGAAGGCCGTACGCAAAGAGCAAGGGGCACTGGACGCCGCCGTAGAACAACAGACCGTCAAGATCGCCGCCTAAGATTATTGGTCTTAAGGGACCGTTTCTCCACTACCAGGTCCATTGCAAATGAATGGTTTGCAGAACAAGGAAGACCTATTGGCATGCGAAGTGTTTACCGACGAATGAGAAGTTTTGGCTTGTTTTCATACCGGCCACACTGGGTCCTCCCTTCGAGAACACCGACGTAATTGCCTTGAGTGGTGCAGACAACGGTCACTCTGGGATCAGGAATGGAACAGTATTGTCTTTAGTGACGAGTCTCGATTTTGTTTAGGCATGCACGATGGTCGTGCCAGGGTTAGAAGGCGACGTGGTGAAAGGAGGAATCCACATTTTTTTGTTGAAAGACATGTTCATCACACTGTTGGAGTTATGGTTTGGGGTGCTATAGCTTATGGTTCCAGGTCACCTTTAATCTTCATCAGAGGTAACATGAACGCGCAGCGTGTATATCCACGAAGTTCTAGAACCCCATCTTTTACCCTACCTTGACACCCTGGCAGATCCAACTTTCCAACAAGATAATGCCCGACCACATGTTGCAAGGGTCACAATAGACTTCTTTCAACATAATGATGTCACATTGTTACCATGGCCACCAAGATCTCCCGACTTATCCCCAATTGAGCACGTGTGGGATATGATGGGTAGGAGATTGCTTAATTTGCAACGTCCTCCTCAAACTCTAGAAGCACTTTGAGAGGAGTTGGTGGTTGCCTGGAATCAGATACCACAGGAGGACATTGACCACCTGATTAGAAGCATGCCTAGGCACGTTGGAGAATGCGTAGCACATCAGGCTGCATCCACACATTATTAAAGGTCAAAGAGCTTTAAAGCAGTGCAATCATATTGAAATTTTTATCATTTACTTATTATGCTTCATTAAGTACTTATACAAAATTTTATTAAAATAGAACCATTTAAACTGGGTGTTCGGATTTATATGTCACTTAGTATATTTTCAAAAATAGAATAGCATTACCTATTATAACCCCACATGGATTCAGGCATCATAGATATCGCAAAAAGATATGTCCAAATTTCTAAAACTTTCGCATTCACAGTAACCACCCTCCCCCTTCTCTATGAAAAACTTTGCTACCCCTTGCTCTTCGGAAAGTTTTGAGGGTATAATTAGACTTTTATAGAAAGTTATCTCTTGCTAATATCCACCCTCTGTGAGAAAAATTCCTGCGTGCCCCCATGGTCTATACGTGACAATTTATATTATTCAAGGTAAGGGCTCATGTTTCTTATGTAAAAATATATACTTCAAATCTTACCATCTATTAAGAGTTAGCCACAGGTGGGTCCTCCCTACAAATTTTGATGGGCCCCTAAGGTGCGAGCTACGTCACTGATGTTAATCAATGCGTTCGATTAGGTTTGAGCTGTTCAAACATTTTTTTGCTGTACATCCTCATAACGGTAAAATAGTTTCTACCAAGTGACAGCATTGTGTGATCAACTGAACCATTTTTTTTTTCAAAGCTTTGCCGCTACTGTACCCGCATAGATACCGTGAAATCTCTACACCTTGTACAAACATTCCAACTGGAACCTAACCCGCATTCTCCCAGCCAGCAGAATGTTTAATTTAAAAAATAGCGGAGATAAAAACATCAGCATATACGACATTTATTTACTTTTTCGCATCATACGCCGACGAAATTCTTGCTGAATTCCGAATAATTTCCATTTCAACATAGTGAAAATATTTGACAGAAACTGCTCCAAAAGGCAACTATGCAGGTCTGCACTCTGAGGTTTGTGATGTATGAAGCACATTTGTCATTTGCTAGGCTGTAGGTAGGTATGAGGCAAAATGGGAATCAAAGTTCTTTTTTTAAACGAGCGTGGGTAGCTGGAGTGTCCAAAGTTTCATGTAGAAACAATCTATGATGGTGGAGATACTTTATACAGTGAAAATAACACGCCAGAGTGACGTGGAAGTTGAATTGCCTTCAGATCAATCAGATAAAATCAACAGGACCTTAGTAAAAGTTTTCTAGTTTTCGTGATATTGCCACATTCAAGTTTTTTTAAAGAAATCACTACTTTTTGCTCCTTTTTTGGCTCTTATGACTATAAGTAACTTTTAACCTATGATTTTTTTCCTGGTCGACCACTAATAGTTGGTGGAGACAACCGAGTATTTATTTTATTGAAAACTAGCATGGTATGATAAAAAAAATCATTACATTTGGTTTCAATGCGGAAACCTTTACTAAACTTTTTCTGATTACCGTGAAAAAAATATATCAGACTGTATCAGCAAATGACCTCAAAACTAGCTATCAAACGGTCTTTTAAAAATAGTACAACATTTGTAGGTTCTTTTTACTAAAAACTGAATAATTCCAAGTTTTGTCATTGAAGTCATAATGCTTGCGAAATACTACAAATAAAAAATAATAAATGCAGTGTCTTGTGTCCAAATTACAACTTTGTAGTCCCTGTAATAGCTTTTTATTTTAGCAAGTGTCTGAAACAGCTATCCATTATCCTTTTTTATTCATGTTCGTATGCTGGCATCAAAATAATCAAAAGAATATTTTTAAATATTTGGTTGTATTTTTTTTTTACTTCCATTGATTTCTACAACATTCTAGTGGTACGTACGCGACTATATCCCATGAGCAGAGCCAATCACTCTTAAAATGACTTTATTTTTCTTATGACTTTTAGCGGTTTCCTGAAGATGGAATGGTGAAGTAAAATGACCACGTAAACGTATTCGGGAGACACTCTTGGCATTTTTAAATTTTTCTGAAGGTTTCTAGCAATTTCCTCAAGACTGAAAAAGGACTGAGCAAAATTGATCACGGATTCGTGTTTAGAAAATAAAAATGCATCGATGTTTCGCCCAGCAAGGCCAACAAATATTTTGATCGGCATTACAAGGGTACACTTGGCTTTTCCTAGAAACGCTAACAATATTTAAACTAAGATGGATTAAAGGCGATAACTTTTATAGTACCATAGTGGATAGGTACACATCACTTCATAATAAAAAACGATGCAATAGAAATAACTTCTTATTCCAGTGTCTGTCATGTCCTATCAGTTTCTTCGGCTTCTTAGGCAAATCCAGTGGTACTAAAAAAAGTCTTTAATCAAATTTCTAACGTTTCGGCGTTTATTTAACGTCTTCCTCTGAAGCAATATGAAAACTAAAGAATTAACAAACAAAAATGATGGCCGTAGGCTTGCTTACATACTAAAAGTTATGATATAATAATTCAGACTGTATTCCACTTTGCTCGAGTTGGTTTGTGATCGAACTGGCATCTGTTTGTTTTCTTTTTTATGTTCTACTCCCTATTTTCATAGTTATGTGTCTCATTTAATAGGTAAGGACGTTTTGACTTATACAATCTTGCATACCTACTTGTTCGTTTTTTAAATTTGGTTTCAATATTTTTAAAGAAATCGGCTTTAACTTGTTGGAGTCTAAATTATCATGTGATAACTTTAAATATGAAGGTACGTTTACTCTGATCGTTTTTCGTCGACTTTTTACTTCATTGCTACATTCCCAATTTCTAATTTTTTATGTATTTTTCCACATTTTTGGAGCCACAAGGAATGCAGTAAATAAACTCCGAAACTTTGGTAATTTGATTGAAGAAACTTTTAACACCTGTTGATTCATCCTAAAAGCCGAAAAAATAAATAGTTTATTTGATTGAAAACTTACGTTGTGCCTTGAGCTCGTATTATAATTTCAACGTGGATGACTGGAAGCAATAAGGCTGACCCTCAGGACCGTACTGACAAAATATCGACAATAGTGACTCGTCGCCGCGTGTGTGTTCCTGAGTTCAATAAAACTATCAAACTAACACCTGTTAGTGTGAGTGCAAGTAACTTGCCATCGCATGGCAATAAGTTTTTACGTCTTTTTATGAATTGGCATTAGACTAAGCATGATCTTCCATGGTCGACCCTTGCGAGAATTACAGTCAGTTATGCATCCTGTTCAAAGAATAGTGAAATTTAAATAACAATTACAGGTTTAATTAACCGTAGCATATACCTGCAATGAAAATGATAAATTCATAGAACGCACATCTATGCACACACACATAACCGAATAATTATAACACCACCTTCGCAATGCTTTGTGCACCATTTTCAGCTAGCTACGTATATATGCAGTGCTGGAACAATACCCTAGAGCCGAACTTGAAGGTGACGTAGAGCCGTATAAATGCCGGTTGGAAACAAGTTGACGTTTCCTGGCGGAACGACGGGTAAGGCAGCCTCAAAGCCTTTATATACAACGCAAACAATGATATTAACAGGCGACGATATGAAGACGTGGAACAGGCTGCATTCCTTTGAAGATGGATGAAAATGGCCTCGCGAGGGAGCTTTACAGGATGCACAGCATTTTATTTATCGTTCAATTTTGGATTCTCTGCAGAAAAGGTGCAGGGATAAAAAGGCTATTCTCCTTATCGTCCGAGACTTGGGAAAAGCACCAGAAAATCTTAACTGTTACAGCCGTGTTTATGGGAATATTATAGTCCGTATTCTTCATTACTAATCTAGGCCACCTGGCAGATGTTATAGTGTTTTTATTGAAATTGTATGGTGATAAAGTATTAAGTGAAATCATGTAGGAAGGGATGCTCTACAAGGGTATGAAGCGTGTCAGGAAAAAGTCTTACGTGCATTTTCAGTAGCTGGAAAGATGCACCAAATTAATTTTCAATTTATTCATACAGATATGTATATTATTGTCCACGGAAGGTAACTTTTCTCTACTCTTGGGTACCTACAAAATAAATTTCGTAGCGCTCAAATCGGGCAACATTTTTTTAGCTTATTTCCGTTCGCGTGACACTGACTCCTAGAGAATCAGAGTTGATTCCAGATGAAGGTATTTCAAATCGTAAAAGTGATTTTAAATATATTTTAAATAGAATAAGATATTTTTTTCTATTAAGATTACAATCACTGAGACCTCTATGACTATCCTGACCTGTTGAACGGATCTCCTTGTCAGTCAGTGCTATCAGAAAAAATGCAACGAAAAATGAAATTATTATTTTCAGTTCAGCGAGCTTCTTTAACGTGTGAATGTCCATCTTTTTAATGAGAGTAATTGGTGTTGAGCGACTAAGGATGAGAAGAAAAAGTTCGATGGCACTTTGTTCTTACGGGTTAAGGCCTATTCATACTCGGCCGTGACGTGACATTGCTGTGACCGGCACGTGATCCGCCGGGCGAAACTAAAAATATTCTTCTTGGAATTTGGGTGAACTGATTCACACTAGACCGGCACGTGGAAGTGGCCATGTTTTCAGTGCCCTCGACGACGCCGTACCGTGATCATCGCATTGTTTTGGAACGATTTTCACGGCCTTGTTTTTATGTAATTTTATGAATATTTTGATATAATTGGTCAAAAACATGAATGATGAAAAACTAATTGAATTTGTACGCGTACATGCCGTGCTGTAGAACCAGTCAAATTCACAATACAAGAACTTCCGTTTTCTTGTCGTTTCTTCTTATCGATCTTTCGTAGGTGGTAGACGGTATCTGACTGTCGAACCTGGAGGTACCACCCGGTGGATCTCGTAAGCGGGGCCAGAATGTGTGCATGTTTCATACACACGTGTTCCCTCGCCAGAGTCCGTGTGGCGTCCCCCTTTCCCCTGTGTTTCCCCCGGTAGCACCACGGTACCCCATGGGTGTTTACGCCTTCGTGGTAGTTGGAGTATAAAAAGAAAATCCAGAATTAAAGTAATAATTCCGCACCATATTAGGCACCTGACCAGGGAGAACAGAAGACTCAAGCGAGAACATCTCCAGCTGTTGACAGAGGAGTCGAGAGTTGCGCGAAACAGAGCATCGCTAGCTCTGAAGAACGCACTCGCGGAACTCCAAAACAGCAGATGGAATGCGGAATGGAATACGGCCTGGACTATGCAGCGAAAATTCCGTCGTCAGCGCACCACGATCCCCACTCTTCACGGCCAACGCGGCTTGGCATACTCCAGTGAAGAAAAAGCCGAAGCATTCGCCGATTCGCTAGAATCCGAATGCAGACTCAATTACCATGAAGACGAGGACGACAACCACGAGGAGGCCGTGGAAGTCGCAGCCGAAATCATGAGGAGTCGACCACCTGGCCAGGAGACGGATCACCCCTCCAGTCCAGAGGAAATCCGTCTGATCATCCGCAGGTTGAAGGTCAAAAAGGCGCCGGGAACGGACGGCATCAACAATAGGATGCTGAAGAACCTTCCCACCAAAGGCATTGCTGCGCTCACCAACATCGCCAATGCCACTCTGAGACTTAACCACTTCCCGCGGCGGTGGCGGGAAGCCCAGGTTATAATGCTCACCAAGCCAGGCAAGGACCGGAAGTTGCCCCAGAACGACCGGCCCATCAGCCTGGTTTCCTCGATGGGCAAAGTAGTCGAAAAGGCTATCGCCGTTCGACTAGAGAAGCAGGCAGAAGAACTGCAACTTCTCCCCCCAGAGCAATTCGGCTTCAGATCCTCCCACAACACGGAACTCCAAGCGCTACGACTGACGGAAAACATCACCAGCGGCTTCAATCTCCAGGAGGCAACCGGTCTCGTCCTGCTGGACGTGGAACGAGCCTTCGATCGAGTTTGGCACGATGGACTCATCGCCAAAATGGAAGCCGCCGGAATCGATGCGAACATGTGCCAACTGATCCAGAGCTATCTAACACAAAGATGGTTCACGGTGAAGATTGGTACATGCCATTCAACAAGACGACAGCTGGAAGCAGGCGTGCCCCAGGGGTCAGCCTTAGCCCCCCTGCTCTACAACATCTATACTCATGATGTGCCGAAGACAGCTGACACAATGCTGGCCCTATATGCAGACGACACTGCTATAGCCGCCAAGCATGGACGACCCGAGATCATCCGTAGGAGACTACAGGATGAACTGGACCACATCCAGGACTGGTGCGTGAAACGGAAAATCCGCATCAACGTCCAGAAGACGCAGGCAATCTTCATCCAACGAAGAAGGATTGCAAGACCTCTCGAAGCATCCATCTTCGACGAAGATATCCAGTGGAGCGACAAAGTCAAATATCTGGGGATCGTATTTGACAAGTCCCTCACCTGGAAAGCCCACATAGAAGCTGTCATCGCAAAGACCAGAGCAGCCATGGCTCAACTCTACCCATTACTGGGTAGACACAGCCGGATGCCGCTAGCGACCAAGCTACGGCTGATCAAGGCCATCGCCAGACCTCAGCTCGCTTACGCCTCCGCAGTCTGGGGGTACGCTGCCCCCAGCTACCGCAAGCGACTTGCTGCTCTAGAGATGAAGCTACTCCGGATCGCCACCAGTGCACCATCCTACGTAAGAAACTCAACCTTGCGTAGGGACCTGCATTGGGACACCATCCACGAGTACATGAGGAAAAAAGTGGAGAAGACCTTCGAGAAAGCTCAGGACCACCCGAACGAGCAGCTACGATTCCTCATGGACTACGATCCGGACGAGAGGCCTCGCAACCGCAGAACCAGGTACCCCAGACCAAGGTCCCAGTTGCCACCCGCTAACTGGAACCTTGACTAGGAGACTAGGAGAACTCGCGGTTGCTCTCCCCCCCACGGCGTGGATGCAGAGGACCAGGAACCACCGGAACCAGGACCAACCAGGACCAGGACCCGCCACGACCAGGACCCACCAGGACCAGGACCCTTCAGGACCAGGACCCTTCAGGACCAGGACCAGAAACAACATATTGGTAAGAGGACTTGAAACTCTTGATTTTTCGAAAACAAGAGTTTCAAGAGAACCTAGCAGACCCGCTATCGCTGATCGCTTAACGACATCAATAGAATGTGCGAGGTAAAGGGAACCAACCCGGCGTTCCCAGAGACCGCAGGTCACGCACAACACATGGCCTACCGAGACGCTGATGAGTCGGGCCTCGCGGAGGTTTAGGGTTTAGTGGGTATTAGGTGATCTCCTCAAGACCCTGGAGCCCCACACAAGCCGTAGCTCGGGCTATCATATGGTGCGTAAATGCATTCCCCCCTCATTAGAAAAAAAAAGTTATAATTGCAAGTTCGTCCTCTGAAAATTCTGTCATCTCGACCTCATGTGAACACAACTGCACTGTCAGAGCACTGAAAAAAATACTGACCGGTGTGAATTGTAAACACTGTGATCTCACGCCAGCGAGAATCACTGGCACGTCACGGCTGAGTGTGAATAGACCTTTATACAGCAATAACTTGAAGACTATTTGTCCAGTTCTGGGGCCTCAAGATTTACTTTGTATGTATACTTTGGCCAAAAAAAGGAGCTGGCTTCCGTTAAAAAATGTAATGTCATTTTCACTAATAAAAAACATGCAAGGTGTATTTTTACCAAATATTTTGTCCCCTTACAATTTCACCCAAACAACTTTACTATATCTCTTAGGTAATAGAGGAGAAGGAGTAGGTCAAGATCAGAGCACTTCATAGTGTCCTCTACGTAGACAAAAATGTATTTTTTTAATTCTGGGACAGGTCATCGACCTTCATCTTACGTTTAAATTCTGGTAGGGATGGTCTAACATTCAGGATATGTTTGGTGCAAAAATATTGATATCAATTCGCAACAGTTCTATTTGAAGATAAACATTTGAACCATTCATGATTGGTTCATTAGTCTTCTCAAACAACCAAAGAAGGTACGACCTTGCGAAATTCACCTCACATCACAGCTAACGAGCTAACACATAGAAGCGACAGCTACAGTCGGTTTCTGATTTACCGATTACCATCATAAGTGCTCCAGGATTTAAACGTATAATAATTATACTATAGCTCGTAGTCTATTTATTGGTATGAAATCAGATATGTTTGAGTGCCACTTTAATATTGTAAAGCCAATCTACTTGATTCTGTCGTCTGTCGTCAGCAGTATCTACGTCTGCGGAGTAGCATTCGACCCGCCAGAATAAACACGTCCGTCCCTTGCGGCGGCCACAAGAGATAACTTAATATGCCTGAGGGCTTCACAGAAAGGGCCTAGACCAGACCCACCGTTTCCTGTAAAGATAATCCTTAGCAAGTCGAGTGCTAACGAGAATCCTATTGCCACTGCCCGGCAACATTACAAGAGCAATTAAGCCGAATATGGTCAAATGGACAGATAATCCGACAAGGCTTTGGTTATACATATTGTAATATAAATTCGGACTGAAGCGGTTTGCAGACGTTCAAGGGCGTTCAGGAACTCGGCGGAGAGGAACACTTGATGGAGATGGAATGCACTCTTGAGGTTTTCAAACAAGTTACAGGCGCAGTTGTAGTAATAATAATTTATTGCCCAACAGAATTCTTATAATACCATTTACAGGACAAAGAACTGACACACAAACATTGAAAATCCGGATTTTTTTAAAAACATTCTAGCGACGGACGCGTGTACTTATACGGGAGACGGGATATTAAATTTCCATAATACTCACACGTCGGCCCAAGAAAATCCTCATACCATTCGTGAAGGTCATTTCCACCAACGCTTTAAAATAAATATTTGGGCGGGTATTCTTAACGATCAGGTATTTGGCCCTTTCGAGTTACCCCCAACTTGTCAGGAGAAGGATACCTTAGCTTTCTAGCCAATAACCTACCAGAACTTTTGTGTGCACTACAATGGAGTGATGAGGCCCGATTCGAAGTTTGTGTTGGTTTCAGTCGCAGTAGAGTTATTCGCAAAAAAATGAAGCATTCCATGTTGACTGTCTGAAGAGAATTAGTGAAATTTCCAGCATCCATTATGGTCTGGGGCAGTATGTCATCAAAAGGAGTAGGAAAAAATCATTTTATTGATGGAAATGTGGATACAAACAAATATTTGGCAATTTTAGAAGAATCGCTTTTACCAGTGATGGAAGAATGTTTGGCATCCGGCCAAGATTTTGTGTTCCAGCAAGATGGTGCAGCGTGCCATACCTCAAAAAAGGCTATAAAATGGATAGAAGAAAATAATGTACCACTTTGGAAATGGGTTTCTAGCAGTCCAGATCTGTCATCTATTGAAACTTTGTAGCTCGAGATGAAAAAGGTTCTATGACAACATCCTGCTCGTACAGTCACTGAACTGAGACAAAAGCTTCAAGAAATGTGGGATTGTTTTACACCAAATTTTTGCCAAAACTTGGTTAACACTATGCCCCAAAGAATTTCAGCCGTAGTAAAAAATAAAGGTGATGTTACCCAATCGTAATCTTTCAATTATTGCTGTGTTAACTTCACGCATTTATTCGCACATTGTTTATTTGTTCAGATGTTCTATTAGTTGTAGGTCTAAGTGACTTCAAATATATATTTTTTACGACTAGAGTGTGTCTAAAATGTTTTTGAGAAAATAAATTGTTTTAGAAGTAAATAGTTTCGTCGGTTTAGTTTATAAAGGCATATTTTGGTACAAATCTTGAAGTGGGCTAACTGAAGTGGGAAGGGGCTCGTACATGGTTTCTTGGCACACGCCGTACCATATGTACAGCACACTTCATTTAGCGTTCCTCCCCCTTTAGCCACTCTTGCAGTGTCAGTGAGCAAGAATTTCAACAAACAAGTGGAGCCCACGGCTCGTCCTGGTGTTCTATCTTCACACTGAAGTAATGGCGGCATTCTGCTCTAAATCAGGAAATTGTGAAAAATAAGCGATGACATGCACCCGTTTCCTATGTGTCCAAATAATTGTATATACCTGAAGAACTTAACATGTACACCAAAATATTGTTGACCAAAAAGCACAAAATAATTTAGAAACCCTCAAAAACGGTCCAACCAAATAGTCACAAAGCTAAAGTGACAGATGATCGAGGTAGGCCGTTTTCGGTATTGCTACCTGTTAAGCCACCTTTTACGATGTTATGGGAATTAAGGGTAATTACTTGCTTCGTAGCAACTAAAAAGGGTTTATTTGGCATGTCTAGCTTTTTGAATTTCCTATTTTTGCCGCGGTGGGTACGTGTTTCGGGCCTCAGTGCGTTTATCACCCAAGTAGGTTCTATATCTCGAGGAAAACAGCTAATCTGAACTTTTTATGGTGATACTCGTATTTACCCCAGACAAAATGCCCCGGAAAGTTAATTTTCAGACCGATGCATTTTCAGTATTGAGCGATGTATACTACGTGACATATAAATCCGAACACCCAGTTTAAATGGTTTTATTTTAATAAAATTTTGTATAAGTACTTAATGAAGCATAATAAGTAAATGATAAAAATTTCAAAATGATTGCACTGCTTTAAAGCCCTTTGACCTTTAATAATGTGTGGATGCACCCTGATGTGCTACGCATTCTCCAACGCGCCTAGGCATGCTTCTGATCAGGTGGTCAATGTCCTCCTGTGGTATCTCATTCCAGGCAACCACCAACTCCTCTCGAAGTGCTTCTAAAGTCTGAGGAGGACGTTGCAAATTGAGCAATCTCCTACCCATCATATCCCACACGTGCTCAATTGGGGATAAGTCGGGAGATCTTGGTGGCCATGGTAACAATGTGACATCATTATGTTGAAAGAAGTCTATTGTGACTCTTGCAACATGTGGTCGGGCATTATCTTGTTGGAAAGTGGATCTGCCAGGGTGTCAAGATAGGGTAAAAGATGGGGTTCTAGAACTTCGTGGATATAACGCTGCGCGTTCATGTTACCTCTGATGAAGATTAAAGGTGACCTGGAACCATAAGCTATAGCATCCCAAACCATAACTCCAACAGTGTGACGAACATGTCTTTCAACAAAAAACTGTGGATTCCTCCTTTCACCACGTCGCCTTCTAACCCTGGCACGACCATCGTGCATCCCTAAACAAAATCGAGACTCGTCACTAAAGACAACACTGTTCCATTCCTGATCCCAGAGTGACCGTTGTCTGCACCACTCAAGGCGATTACGTCAGTGTTCTCGAGTTAAAGGGAGGACCCAGTGTAGCCGGTATGAAAACAAGCCAAAACTTCTCATTCGTCGGTAAACACTTCGCATGCCAATAGGTCTTCCGTGTTCTGCAAACCATTCATTTGCAATGGACCTGGTAGTGGAGAAACGGTCCCTTAAAAGGCCAATAATCTTAGGCGGCGATCTTCACGGTCTGTTGTTCTACGGCGGCGTCCAGTGCCCCTTGCTCTTTGCGTACGGCCTTCTGGAAGCCATGCCTGACAACACCTAACCACAGTGTCTACACTTCTTTGCACTCTAACTGCAATTGACAGAAAAGAAAGTCCAGCTTCCCGAAGTCCCACTATACGACCCCTATCAAACTCACTAAGTTGACGAAATCGTACAGGTCTCCGTACTCTAGGCATCGTAACCGATCGTAAAGGATGTCAAGAACCAAAATCCGCCAACGTTGATTCTTTACTGCGGCTGAAATATTCATTTTTAGAGCGTTAGTGAATTAAAAAAAGCAGTATAAAAACCGGAATGTCCAACTGATAAGGCTGAAAATTTTTTCACTTGTTATTTACAGTAAGATAAATACATTCACCAACTTTTATTAAAATAAAACCATTTAAACTGGGTGTTCGGATTTAGATGTAACTTAGTATATAAGCAATTTCACACATTATGGATTTTTCTGATGACCCTGAAACAGTAATGGATCTAGATAACAAAATTCAATATGTCAAAATTAATTGAAAGTATTTTCAATTACCAGTCTATCAAGGGCGGAGTGCCTCATGGTTCAATCTAAGCTTCCGTCCTATTTCACATCTTTATCTAACATCTATTTACCTGTGTAAAGTATGGCTCATTTCACTAACGTGCTGACGAGACATATATCTTCCATTATCCGTTAATTCCTCAAAATCGCACCTGATATTGTTTGGTCATCTAAGAAATCATATTGAGCACTATTATGGGAGAAATATCGATCAAAAGTACCAAAGCAGCCAAGAATCTAGGCCGAGAATTTGATAATGCGCTTAGGTTTAAGTCTAATGAAAATAACTGCCTAGAGAGAGCATACAGGTATGTTAATTTAAAAGCAGTTTGTCCACATAGTCACTACCGTTCGCAATCTCTAAAAGTCAAATTATCTGATGTACTGGTTTTGAACTATTTTAGCTTCTGCGATGCAGCTTATACATTCTGCCTAGTTATAGCGACCACTTAGGAATGGAAAGGACTCCAAAATCATATCACGTTTAATGGTTATGTCGAAGCTTTGATGAACGAAAAAGCTATTAACAACACACCAGATGGAAATCTTGTATCTAGCTATGGTCGAGAGACATAAGTTATGGCACAGTAGTATTGGGAGAAACCTCACATCCTTTCTGTTCAATTTATCAAAAAAATGTCAAATTTGGCATATTCTAAAGAGCCAAGATTTCCTTCTGATCGTTTCTACTAAAAAGCATTGAAGCAAATTCATTTTGAACAAACCATGGTAAACAATGGAGAATTTGGTCAGTTAATGATCAGATGTAATGCAATTATGTACTTGTATAGTAGTATGTCTAGGTTTATGTTCATGGTGCTCCTACATAATCCTTCATATCTATAAGTGTTTTAATTATAGCTAGAAAGTTTTACCTTTTAGCTGCTCTTTTTAACTATCTTGTTTTGAATTACGCCTATCGACTGACTGATATGGCATCCGAAAATATGACGGACTATTACATAGTCTGAAAAAAGCTTAGTGGTTAAATATGCACCAGAGACCTGCAGTGAATGCGATAATAAAGATTTTTTATACAATTTATTATCTCTTTCCTGTTTAGCTCCTTACCTAATTAATAAATAGCAATTCAGAACTGTTGTGTATAATCTTCACTTTCGTTTTAAAGTCAAATTACTTCTGCTGTTCAGCAAACAACAAAACACCAATTTTCAAAGATCCTTCACGTATAATGTCTCCAAGCTATACAGTACACTCCCAGATTTCTTAAAAGCACATGGTCCTAGGAAATTTAAATTAACTTCAAGAACCTCACATGTCTGCTTATATCTGAAATTTGATATCATCATTGTGACCTGTGGCGCAGTTAGCCAAATTTAACCTATTTGGTGGACCTGGTTTTTATTTCGCATTTATTATAGTGGGATTCCTCCTTTTATACTTATACTTAGATGTCTGAATGGCCGAGATTCCTGTCCGATGTACTGGTGTTTAATGGAGGCAAACAGAAACAATGCATCAAGTCAATCTGCTTCACGATTGCGGTTGCAATCTTAGGCGCCTGCAGCACCACCGTCCGATCTGCTCCGATAACTTTCCGGCATTTCGGGGATCGCTGCTAACTAGTTAAAACTTTCATGCACTTCTAATTCAACTTGCCACTGTTCCGAACTCTTTGACCGCTGCATGTACATCGGAATTTACAGAGAGTGGTGGACAAGGTAAGCTTAAGAGTATGATATCTATTTATTTAATTCACCTTTGTTGACCTAAAAAATACCTTTGATATGGTAAACCATGTCAAGCTTCTGAAAGTTATGGAAATATTGGGATTTAGGGGAACAGCACAAATCCTCTTAAGAAATTACCTGCTCGTACAATCACCGAACTGAGACTAAAGCTTCAGGAAATATGGGATTAGAAGACTGGGCTTGGACTGATCCTACAATCTTTGACATCCTTCCAAAAAATATACAAGGAATGGCAAATTAAAATCATTTTGAGTTTTGTTTGAAATGTGTTTTAATACATAGGTATTTGACAAGAAAAGTAAAATGAACTATCATTATTATTAAATAGCAAGCTGTCTGCTGGAACTGCAACCCATTCAGGTGATATAGTAGACACCGTCTACTAGTCATTGAACAAACTAGTAATACAGCTTTTGTCCATCCGACTGCAAGGTTGACACGTATTTGTAGTAAACGTTACTCCAATAAAACCTCCAAGGTCGCGATCAAGGACACCGAATAAACTGTAAACTAAAGCTATGTGATAAACACAGACCACAAAAGCAGACTCATAGTTCCACATTATCTGGTATAGGTTACTTTCACATAAAATCGTCTAGCTTTATAAGACACACAGCATCGATTTCCAGTAGCTTATGACGAGACGTTAGTAATCCTTTACACGGCAATAACATTTTATCTCCATCCTTAATTGTTTTATCACCGTAATAAAATTTTATACCCATAAAAAAGACAAAGGCGTTAGCGTTGTTATATTTTTCATGGTTTCCAGTATAACCTGGTTGAATCATGGCAATTGGTAGAGAATAAGTCTATAAATGACCCTATATATAGGTTATACAGGCTTTATTCCTCTAAAGGAAAAAGAATAAAATAATAAAATCCCGACATTTATAGCTTTTTCTGTGCTGCAAATAGAATTACCAGCCGCTATCATGTCGATAATATGTTTCCACCAAAGGCAACTCGACGACAACATGGGCTCATCCCGATCTTGTTTAGTTTTGAGGTTGCGACAAGGGCCACTAAGTATGTATTTACCAGTAAAAAGGCGGAATAGAAATAGACTATTTTCATTCTTGGCATTTTTCACTGAGATGCACTGGTACATTCAAGCACTCAATTGATTGCGATGCTCATATGCGATGTTTTTTTGCTTTCGCTGCCCCGTTCCAGTCTGTTCCAGTCCATTGTCGTCAGGAACGTGTAGGGGCATAACGTAGAATTTAAAAGAAATGGTCTAGGCACTTTTGATGCCTCGCAGCGAGGCATCCGGTATCGTTAATATGGGTACCGGGACACGCTGGGATAAGTGGCAATGAGACGGCTGACACTCTGGCGAAGGCAGGATCAGCCAGCAAGCTCGTTGGTCCTGAGCCAGTCCTAGGAGTGACCACGCATAAAGCTAGAAGGAAAATGGAGACGTGGGTTGCAAGACAACACTCTCAGAAATGGAGAAGTATCTCCAGACATCTCCGCCAGGCACGGTAACTCATTGAAGGGCCCAGTGCTAAGGATGGACGCTTCTGCCTATCTCTGGATAGAGCCAACCTAAGGTTGCTGGTGGGACTGTTGTCTGGCCATAACACGTTAAGGCGTCACCTGCACGTGATAGGGGTGGCTGACGATCCCTTGCGTGAACGCTGCGGGATAGAGGAAGAGACCTTGGCGCACGTTTTGTGTCGCTGTGAAGCTCTGAGCTAAGGGCGAGGCTTGTGATCTAAGGATTGTAAGAGGTGCATAAGGGCCCGCTTAAGCGGACTATGCACTGGCTCCTTATGGGGGCCGGAATGCCTCTAATTTTGAAATTATGTCTGGTCGTGTACCGTAAAATTTTGGTATACAAGTTAGGTATGTAATGCGAAACACCTTTTCACTGAAACGCAGACCAAGATGTAATAAAATACCCGGTGGAAAACTCAAATCGAAAGTACGTGTGCATACCAGTAGAACAAGATGTTATAAACCGTGACTGAAACAAAACCGTAGTAATCACACATCTCACAGATGAAAACTAGCTTGGTCAATCAACATAAAGTATGTAGAGTTTTCCACTTCCTACGCCACTGGAGAGGAAGGATTGGATTCGCGAAGAATTTCACAAATAAGATATATGTTTTTTAGTGTTTTTATACGGAAATCCCTCAAATTTTCATTTGTTTAAACTGATTTTTCTGGAATTCTTTTTTATTCATCGGAATAGAATCCCCCTTTTTGAAAATATTACTAAACATCGCTAAAAGGTAAGGTAAGTAGTGCTAATAACAAAAGGCACATTTTTTTGCTTAAATGCATATTCACTATGGGTATATACGTAAAAGACAATTGATAGAAGCAGGCCATGGAATACAACAAAACAAATACCCAAGCAAGACAAAAATTCACTGGACAACAAATTTTAGTTTTTTAATTGAATCTTGCGGGAAAAATGCACCTCTATGTTAACTTTGGGGCGCTGAATCCAAAAATGACAATGACATAAAAAAAAATTGCGGTTTAGAAAAAAACTTTTTATTTTTAAGGATATATTAAAAAAGTAACAAGATTCATATACTTATAAGAATCACTATATGCGCTGTCTTTTTGCTGTTCTTTTATGGATCGTTTCTGGAGCATCTCTACCAAGAGTCCAAGAGTAGTCTGCAAGCATGGAAGGATTCCACTTTCCCTGGTACCTTTTTTCCATTGTTGAAATATCCTGATGAAAACGTTCGCCGTGCTCATCACTTACGGCTCCGCAATTGTCAGGAAAAAAGTCCAGGTATGAGTGTAGGAAATGTATCTTAAGAGACATATTACAGCCCATCTTTTGATACGATGACAGCATATTTTTGACAAGGGTTTTATAGTTGTCAGCTTTTCTATTTCCCAAGAAATTAGTGACCACCAGACGGAAATCATTCCAAGCAGTTTTTTCAATACCTGTTAAAGTGTTTTCAAACTGTGTATCTTTCAAAATATTTCGAATCTGTGGCCCAACAAAAATACCTTCTTTAACCTTTGCCTCACTTAGTCTTGGAAATTTCTGACGCAGGTATTGAAAAGCTGACCCATCTCTATCTAATGCCTTGACAAAGTTTTTCATTAGGCCCAACTTGATATGCAGTGGTGGTAAAAAAATTTTTTTCGAATCCACTAATGGCATATGCTGTACATTTTTTTGACCTGGCTCTAGGAATTGACGAACAGGCCAGTTTTGTCTGGTGTAATGAAGTGCCTTTGCCCGACTGTCCCATTCACACAAAAAACAGCAAAACTTTGTGTAGCCTAGCTGCAGCCCAAGTAAAAGTGCAACAACTTTCAAATCGTCACAAATATGCCATTGGTGCTCATCGTATTTTATGCATGTCAATAGGTACTTCATATTGTCATATGATTCTTTTATGTGAACTGCATACCCTACAGGAAGAGATGGTAAAATATTTCCAATATGCAATAATACTGCCTTTAAGCTCAATGTTGAACTGTCTATAAACAATCTCCATTCTTCTGGGTTATAGTTTATATTTAAAGCCGCCAGTAAGCCGTTAATGTTACTGCAGAAAACCAAGTTATTCTCCATATTGAAAAATGGTTCTAAGTCTTTGTGGCGCTTACGAAAAACACATACCGAAACATCGTCTTCTAACAAGTTCCACTGCTGCAGTCTTGATCCAAGTAACTCTGCCTTACATTTTGGAAGTTCTAAATCTCTTACAAGATCATTTAATTCTGACTGTGTTATTTTGTGCGGTTGGTGGCATGACGTCCTCGGTATAAAATCAGAATCTCTTGACGTTGATGGCATATCTTCTTCCTGACGAATCACTCGATCGCCATGATCTGATTCGTTTTCTGATTCGCAAGTGTAGGATTCTGGGGGTTTTGGAATAGAATTTTCGTCACTGTGAGGTACAGGTCTCATCGCAGATGGTGTAGTTAATAACCGATTTTTTTTTCTTGGACATATCTGTGGCTTGTCCAACACAAGGTACCATGCAAAAGTAACAATCATTAATATGATTTGTAGGCTCTCTCCAAACCATTGGGACAGCAAAGCGCATAGACCGTTTTTTGCCATTTAACCAGCTCCTCAGACTTGAAGCACATGTATTACAGCAGATGTGGGGGCCCACTGTTTGTCTTGATCACCTAGTTTACAACCGAAATAAAGCTGATATGCCTTTGTTATTAGTGGAGTAATAGACCGTCTCTGAGACGCAAAAGTCACATCACCACACACGTAACAAAACTGATCTGGATTGTTTACACACTTTCGAGACATCTTGCATCTGTCAGCCAACTGAGGAAAAATGGCTAATATAAAACAATATAATGTACACGTATGTATAACGTAACACAATCATGCCGATTACATCATCTTTCCTTGCTGAATATAAAAATGTAGCACGTGCATTCTTGTGAATTACAGTATATTAACACTGTCACAGTAGGAACACATATAATTACCGTATCTTTAAAACTTGAACTAATATTGAAAAAATAAGTTTCATTCCGGTATTCGCACATTAAAGATAGTAATATTTTGTTGATTTTATTTAGGATATTTTTTGGCTGTTGATCAGTGTTATCCTCAAATTGTCAATAGATGTTAACAGTTTTGCCTTACTTTGAGCAATTTTTGTGTTCACCAAATGCATTTTACGAACGATGACGCTGTTGATTCGCTTGCAGTTTGTTTTGCATGCAAACATATTTCTTGGTTAACACATTTTTTTGTATCAACTGAAACTCTTCTGAAAGGCTTTCAACCTTACTACTCCAGTTGAGTCACTTCAAATACATAAATGCCAGTGTATAATGTTATATGTTAATAAATCTGAAATACGAACGCTACTCCCGGGAATTGGGACAGTACATTTGGGTTTCAAGTACCCTTGATGGACGATTCAAATAAGATCGAAGACAAACAATGTGCATTCTTTTTAGTTGCGGCGTGAGTCTTTAGGAATTATTGTTTGACGAAATCATCTTTCCATTTTTCACTTGTCTACTAGCCTGATAGTCTTCGTGCATATGTTTTCAACCATTTTCTCCATCGTAAACAAAAAAAAAAGGATAAAATAGTTGAATAAACTTTGTAAATTATGTTGAGAGGACTTTAATCGAACTCGTCCATGAAATATACGTTTCGGTTGGTTACAATGTTATTGTCGCCGTCAAGAAGTAATGGAAAATGAGAAATATACAAAATTAGTTAAGCTGTTGTTTCGCTGTACTATAGCTCCTTATCGAATGCGTTGACTTATTTTGAAGACAATTTGACAAGCTGCTAAATAGGAAATTACAGATTTACTTTATCCTCAACACATCCATTCTCTGTAACAATTTTTTCACAGTTAGAATAAGAGAAAATGACGTCACGTAGGTTGACTTTACACTTCCCAATGCCGTCATAAAAGCTTATGCCCGGCTCAAGAAATAAGACAGCATCATACACCTTACATTCTTAATAGAGGATAATTGCTACGCTTTAGCTTGTTGTCCTAGAGACCAAGCCTAGACCGTGTTGATGAGCTGCCAAAAAAAAAACACAAAACAGCTGTCAATGATTGGCCTGTCAAGCAGGTCGGTTTACAATTAGACCTTAGACATAATTTCCATGTCCTACCCGTTGGCTCTCCTCAATACCACGATCCTTCAGACTTGACAGCGCGACAGAGCGCCAGTCATACGGGGACACCTATAAAGACCGGTCATCGGTTGATGATGGCAGACAGATGTCGGAACATTTCTTTATCGTATTAAGTTCAACTTTATTATGTTTGAAATATGTCTAATAGGTGAGTGGAATTACCGGGATTGGAAATGTATTAATATAATAACGTCAAAAAATTGCAACTACCACCCCATTCCTATAAACTTTTTACTCTCAACATTTTTCTGGAAATAATCAGCAGCCTCTGTATCGTCAAAAGACAAAGTTTGAGCGATTGATATTTTTTTCATTTTTGGCATTTTTCGTCCCCGCCATTGGACCAATTTTCAAACCTTCAAATCTATTTCATCCTTGGCATATCAGTAACGTTATGTATAATTTTATCCAAATCTGCAAGGTGATTTCCAAGGTATAGTCGGGGCAAGGATAAGCGGTCAGAAAGACCAAAGGACACATCGTCGGAAATACATGATGTCGTTTATCGTGATTTACATTTTAACCAATTTTTTTTAAAATATTTGAAAACGATTCACCGAATTTGCTAAAAAATATAACTTAATAGCGGAACAGCAATACGGTTTTCAAGAAGGCAAATTTAATTTGTTCAAAATAAGTAGTACAAGTAAAGTAATCGGTTTTGCGGATGATACAGCTGTTCTCTATGGAAGTAACTAGTGCCATACACTAAAAATCGCTAAAAACCACAATCGAAAATGATTTCAAAATATTTATAAATTTCTTTTCGGAAAGAACTATGACAATTAATTACAACAAAACACACTATATAGCATTTTCTCTCACCACAATTTAAAAAACTTGAAGTTCATACAAGCAGTAGTCTCAAAGAGATTCAGTCAGCCGATAAAATAAAATACTTAGGCGCGATTTTGGACACACATAAAATGCAATACCCATACATGGTACCTTGTGAAGAGACTGAGATGTATTATTCCAAAACTCAGGTACTTCAGAGATATTCTGGATAAGAAATATCTATATATTCTTTGTTATGCTCTTGTTTATCCTCTTTACCTAATTTTGGCTTGGGGGGGAGTTCTGAATAATAATTACAAAAAGGTTGATGTAATCCAAAAATTAATTCTAAAGTTGATCCTCCATAGGGTGATTACTTATTCAAGGGATTCTATATATGTGGATACAGATTGCAGACAAATTTATTTTTATTGTGGTCTAATACATTATATTAAATATTCGAAATACTTAAGTTGTACCATTCATAACTACCGAACAAGATTCAATCAAATTTCAATGCGTATTCCACAAACATCAAAACCCATTACACAACGATCTCTGTTTTTCTTGGGACCTAAATTCTATAGCTTCATACCAGAGTCATTAAAAGTAATTAAATCAAACAGATCATTTAAAAAAGAACTAAAAAAATGTATTTTAGAACAGCCAAGGTGCTCCATCCACGAAATTTTAGATATGGAAAATCATTATCAAAATCAATAATATTTTACTTACACTAACATCCATACTTTTACTTTAGTTATAATTGTCTGGATATTTTTCCTGACATCACGATAATAATTCAATTCACCAAATTATACAATATTAACGGTTTTTTTTTCATACACTGACTGTACTTTCAGTTTTTATTTTTAACAAACCCAAACACAAGTGCAAACTTTTTTGGGTGCTTTATGTTTATTGTATACAATATTTAATATTTACCTGTGTTTTGTGACAATAAACATTATTATTATTATTATAATATCAAAAAATACAGAATCACATATTCGATATTTTTCCCGATTACAATACGAGTACTTCCTCGCTCGTAGGCATGCAAAGTAAAACGAATGAAATGTCACCTGGAAGGCAGATCAACCAAGTTTATTGTCACAGAATTATCAAATGTACTTGAAGAAGGTCACATTACATTTACCTATATACGAGAATATTACAGGGTGTCCGCAAAGTTGGGGTTTTCCTTTTCAGAAACAACTACCCTTGAAATAACAAAGGTAATGTGTAGTGAAACGAAGGCGACCAAGTAAAAAAAAATAAAGGAGAAAGTACTCACTCTCCAGTTGACGAGAAGGGCTAAGTACGTCTCTGCCCGAAATCATACCGCTCCAACAGAAAATGGAATCAGCTCATGCGCTACCGAGCAGACGCCGGCGGTGGTGCAGCCCAAACAAATAAGACGGCGTTGCCGCGTTTTCAGTTTTTAGGTAAACGTATTTTATAGGTATTGTTCGAAGTTATCGCCGTTTGATTCAAAAACACGGGTGCGTGCACGACGTAGCCAAGCATCGCTGCAGGCTTTGAGAATGGAGTCCCTCCCCCGAATGAAAGCACCACCTTGTTCAATTCTGAGACAAAGTTCGTCAACCATATGCACTTCAGTTTTGTACACTAAGCGTTTCATTTCTCCCCAAAGAAAAAAATCACATGGTGTTAAGTCTGGAGATCGCGGAGGCCACGCTACGGGTCCATTACGTCCGATCCACCTATTCGGAAATAATTGATCCAAAAGCTCACGCACTTCGCGTCTAAAATGGGGCGGTGCATCATCGTGCAGAAACCACATTGATTGTCTTACACTTAATGGCACATCTTCTAACAAGGAAGGCAAAATGTTGCGTAAAAAGTCTAAGTATTGCATCCCGTCCAATCGATTTGGGAGAATAAATGGTCCAATGAGCATACCGTTCACCATGCCAGCCCAAACTTTAACCGAAAATGTTTGTTGAAAATCTGCCCGACGGACAGCGTGCAGATTTTCTACTGACCAAACATGAGTGTTGCGAAAGTTATTCACCCCATTACGCGTGAACGTAGATTCGACTGTCACCAATATGCACTTCAAAAGGTCCGGATTATTGTCATGTTGATTCAACAACCACTCACAAAACCGCACTCTTGCTGGAAAATCGTCAGGTAGAAAGGGCTTGTACACGTTGGACGTGAAACGGATACAGCCCCTCTTCACGCAGCGTTTGCCACACTTTAGTCTTTGATACTTGCACTTCTCTAGCCACGTCTCTAGTGCTTGTTGAGGGATTCTCGTCTACGCGATTCAGTAGTTCTTCCTCAACTTGCACCATTCGTGGTTGTCTAGGACTCCCATTGTGCCCACCTCGAAATTCCTCCAAATGGCCCGTATCCCTGGACCAGGTACACAAATCTGCGGGGCCTTGGATGATGTCGTCTAGGAAAACGATCTGCATACACTCGCGACGCTTCTGTAGCATTTTGAAGACATTCGCCATAAATTAACAACATATTATTGGTGTATGAGTGTGCCATTATTATTTTTTTTTGAAACGCAATCGATTATACGGGTTCGTTACCTCTACTCGCGTGACCGTAACCGTCGGCTGAACGTTGCATACTGACCTGACGCACTGACCCCGACCGAGTTCTGTCGTCAGGTTGAGCTAGTGTCCTAGTACCAGTCGGGGATATCGCGGCGGGTCGCGGCTACAGGACGGTATTCAGATATTTTTGATGTTGCAGACCCCTTTATCTCGGTTCCCTTAAGACATTGGTGTATATGGTACTAAGAAAAATTGCTTATGTTTTCAAGATCTACACGTCGTGTAAAGGAAAACCCCAACTTTGCGGACACCCTGTATTTTATCAGTGATTCCACACATGTAAAGGGTTTTCCATTAAGCACTTGAAAACTTTCCTTTTAAATAAAACGCAAACCATTTGAGATTTCTCGAAAATTTTATTATTGGATTGCAGTATACTCAAAACATGTATTTATGGAGTTCGACCTCGTTCATATGTCCACCACGGAAACGTTCGCAGCGATCGATTCGTTGAAAAAAATTTTCAATGACGGCCACACACTTCAACTGAAACGGCCACTATGTATCGTTCAATATTGACTCTGAGCTCCTCTAACGACGCCGGCTTGTTGGCATAGACCACTGATTTGATTTAGCCCCACAAAAAAAGTCTAGAGGTGTGAACTCGGATGATCTAGGCGGCCATCCGACAAGACCATTTCTCGATATAACGCGTTCACCGGATTTTGATTTCAATATGTCGATTGTTTCACCCGCTGTATGACTTGTGGTACCGTCTTGTTGAAAATACATGTCGTTAATGCCTAGCCCATCAAAAAAAAAATAACCTTGCAACATGTCTTTGTAGCGATCTCCGATGACTGTAACGTGACGGTCATTTTCGTCAACGAAAGAAACGGCCCAATGACACCCCCGGCATGAAAACCACACCATACAGTTATTTTTTGTGGATGAAGTGGTATTTCTTGAAACACATCATTTGACCAACAATGCATATTCTGTTTGTTGACGAAGCCGTTTAGTCAAAAATGCGCCTTATCACTAAGATGATTTTGCGATGAAATTGGTCATTCTCCTGCAACATTTCTCGAGCCCAATTCGAGAACGTACGTCAGTTCATATGATCGAACGGCTTTAGCTCTTGAGTTAACTTGATCTTATAATGGCAGCAATATTCTCGGCACTTCGACCAACCCGTTGTCTCACTAGCACGGGAAGATCCAGCAGCGAATATGTGGACTCACATTTTTTTAATAGACTATGAATTGCTTGTCTACTGTGACGAGAATTGCGACCAAAAATTGGCGTTAAAGCTCCTTAATTTGCAATCGCCGACTCGGAATTTCGATATTAAATTTTAGTTATTTGTAAGCATTCTTCGTTCGTATACTTCGCCATGATGAAAATGCTTTGCTTACTGAATGTTTTGACATTGACAGTTTGGTAATTGATTTAAAGGCGCGTTCACAGTGAAAGTTCAAAGTTCTAAAGTCCCTATTGGAAAACCCGATACTATGTATGTTGTCATCAGTGCTAATGCCTGGACTTGCATGGAGTACAATGCATTTTTTAATATCTAATTCACATACTTCTCACAAATAAAATTTACGCATCACTCTTCTGGATGCCAGATAGTAATTGAAAATGTATTGATGTAATGTACTTGTATCGGTCCCTCATCTTAACCCAATATGCTTAGAGAGCTTTCCTTTTTCCCGAGGCATTTTCTGGGAAACTCTCCTCTCGAGATGACTTAAATAAACTTTCTCTGTGCGATTGCATTTTCCAATTTAGTTTCCGCTGTTCGGAGTATTTTCACGAAACGGAAGCGTGATGAAACTTAGATGTTTGTCATCACATAAGCCATATTCATTCAGTTTATGATGCAGAACTACGGATCTGGCTACTTCGACGTTAGAATAAAATACTGGAATAATGCCGCTGTCTTTTTATAGGCCAATGAAATTGTTATGCGTTACCCCGTATCGGTAAATAAAACTACAAGATTTTACATTGTACAACGTTCAATCCTAGTATATTTCTCACGACGAAGGGCGTAACAATATTTATTTGATAAGCGCGTCTTATGTTGTTTGGGAGTTAAATGACATGTACATCATAACAGAGACAGTCACTGCTCTGTAGAGTCCCAGCTCGACCTGCACTGACTCCGATTTGTTAATATTTCGCCGCACATTTTGGAGTTTCCCGTTAGTTTTTTTGGTTTTGTCGTTATTATATCCACATCCTTCACACCCAAGACGTAACTCTCTGTTAGTCTATTTTAAATAGATATCTGATCCTAGTGATTCGCTATAGTCCATTATATAGTATTTTATTCACTAGATGTACAGCTATTTCGTCAAAGGAATCAATTTCATAAGTTCGTCAGCAAACTGTAGAGATTCCAGAAACATTCTATGGTGTATTTGAGTTCCTTCAGGCGCAATTTCTCTCCATCCATATAAATATAGAATAACAGCTGGGGCAGGCGACAACCTTGCCCAACTCCTTGTTTGATGTAAATCATCGTCTCCGTTTCCGTCATTCAAATTGTTGAGGTACGTCTAAAGCAACTTTTGATATGGTCAGGAATTCCTCTGCTTTTGAGTTTGTCTCACAGCTTCGTTCGATGCAAGTTGGTAGGTTGTGTTCTCTCCATTGTAATCTGTAACTCACAAATCCTATTGGGACTACTACCCTTCCACTTCAGTATTCCGTATTTTATATAGACGGAAGGGCAATCAGCAAGGATTACAGCACAGCAACTGGGTTTCTTGTACACCCTCCGCAGTGGTCACTCAGGTCTGGATTATCACTCACCCCAAACTATAAATACTTGAAGATTTTAGCTTTGTTTGGAAGGGTACATTCTAATATGAACAAAGTCAAAGTTTGTATTAAAAGATGTGGTGATGGGACCCCGCTAAGTTTCCGTTATGCCAGCCGTAGAAGATCAAGTCCCTCAGGATAAATTCATGGACTGGTAGGACATATGAGGAGCAGCAAATCTACTGTTTGATTGTCTCGTCTTCCTGTCCACATCCTCTAGATGAGGAGGTTTCGCTTAGTCTCATGATATAGAGATATGCTTCCCCAGCTAACAGTGTCAGGTTGCAGTACCAGTTGCAAGCCAAAGTACTTGTCTGCACATAGATCACAGTGTGAACAATTGAAGAATGAAATATCTAGTTCAAAGCCCACTACCATAGGTGTACCGCAAGGATCTATACTTAGACCATTGCTCTTTACTATATATACTAGTTAGAACCTTAAATGTTTGGAATTCTGTAAGTCATACGTTTATGCGGATGATACACAGCTGTACTATTATTTTCCTAGTTTAGATTGGCCAGCTGTCGAGTTGAAAATAAACAGTGACTTCCGGTATGTAATCAAAGACTATTGGTTTCGTTGTCCTAGTAAAAGAACAGGTGTTGCATTTGCTAACATTCAAAAATAATGTATTAGTTGAACACCATTCAAATATATGATTCAGGTCAGCTTGCAAGATTAGACAGTCATCAATGCTGTTAATCTGAGCATATATTTTTAAATCATCGGCAAACAACAGAGAAGGACAGGTTAAGCAGTTAGGGAGGACATTGATAAAATAAAGAAAGAGAAGGGGGCCTGAATTTGAGCCCTGCGATACACCGGATGAGGCCGAGTAAGGTGAATATTTGAAACCATTGTAGGAAACGTACTGATTTCTATGATGCAAGTAAAAAGAAATGAAATCTAATGAATGATTGCTAGAACCAAAATCCTGAAGTTTACCTATGAGTCTTTGGTGACTAATCTTATCGAAAGACTTTGAGAAATCAATACAGACCACATACATTTGACCCGAATTATCTAAGACCTCTGCAATTTCCTGGGTGATTTCAGTTAAGTTAGAAATAGTATAGCGATTGCGCATAAATCCATGTTGCGTCTCACATATCAGATACGAGGTCAAAAGATAGATGTAGTTGGATACAGATATCTCAAATGCTTTACCAAAATTATCCAATATAGATATAGCTCGGTAATTTTCGATTTTTCTAGGGTCCCCAGCTTTAAAGATAGGGCACACTCTAGCCAGTTTCCATTTTGTAAGAAAAGTTGCTGTACTGGGGGAGTAATTAAAAGTTTTCTTTAAAGGCGTGACAAATATGGAGTCCCCTATTTCCAAAAGCGGCTAAATCCATATTTACGAAAAATGGTGTGGGTGCTGCCATCTCATAGTCAAAGGTTCTAGTAATATACTGTAATACATACTTGTTTCCAAAATGCGGCAAAATCTATATAAATCAGCACACTATTTCAGTCTTATTTTCAAATCCGGCTAAAGCTGATGCGTGTCTTATTACAAAAGTGGCTAAATCCTTGGTTTTACCAAAACCGGCTACATCCACTGCTACACCAGCTATTATGTTCTTGTTTATGAACAAGACCGGCTAGATCCTGTTGACGTGTATATTATATAGGATTCAATGCGCCACAAGTAGATGTCTGCTCGCAATGCCTTGAATACAGAGAAATGATCAAGACAGAGAAAGATTTGCAGGTAAAAAACGATTTAGTAGTGAAACAATGCATACATAAGCTAAGGGCAAAAGCATTTTATGATAAACTCAGAGGCCAAAGTGATGATCTATTGATTCTGACATTTGACTGCCAAAAAAACTTATTATTACCGAAAATTCCTGATCAAATAACTTATTACAAAAGGCAACTGTATCTTTACAACTTTACTGTTGTCATAGGATCATCAAAAGCAAAACTTTTAAAAGAAAATAGTATTAAGTAATAGTCTATGTGCGCTAAATGGATGTTAGAAGCTCCGAGCCATATCGAAAAACTGCAATTGATATTTCCGGTAACTGACCATTCTTATTCTTTTTTACCTCCAGATCGAGTTTTCGCCTTGATAGAAAAAAAGATAAAAAAACTTGACACAATAGTCAAGCCTGAAACGTATTATAATATTTTCGAAAGCCATGGTACTTTAAAAAAATTGGGACAGGACTGGCATATTCAAAGTTGGAAAAAGGAGGCCGCAAATGTCATCAAGTCACCAACCTCACTACATTTACAAATCAAGTCATGTAAGCGGTTGATACTGACTCGTTCTGCAAGTCCTGGTAAGAGGTGAACCAAATTACCAGTCTGATGTGAATAACGCTAAAGGCATCTGCAAAAGGGGGAAGAGGATATCGCTCATGTCCCCAGAAAACGTTTGTATAAATAACTTGAAAATAAATCCCGAAAAACTAAAGAATGTTGATGAACTTTTGACAAAACATTTTGGAACGGCGTGGAAGCAAAAAAATGAAGAATTCGGATTGGAATACTATAAGACTGTTATGGATAATCAACAAAGTTTAACACAAGCAGAAGGAAATGCTGATGATAAAAGTGTGTGCTTTGCTAATACCGAGTGTAGCTTTGAAGCTGATGTTTTATGATTTTTATTTTCGTTTTTAACAAAAAGGACTTTCTACTTCTCAAGTTGAGTTTTAAGTTGATGTACCCAAAACAGTTTACAAGAAAGAATGTACGATTTTCTTTTTTATTCCTTTTTGTTATCTAATGTTAATACATCAGGAAAGAATTCACACAAACTTCGTTTCAATACCGGGTAAATCCTGAGCTCACATTCAAACTCGGGTAGATCCATCCCTACCCCCCCTCCCATACTGACATATAAAACAAAAAAGTATGTTTTATTTTTCAAAAATCCTTTATTGTGCTACATACATTAATATTACGGTATTACTGACTCCCAAACTTACAAATAATAAGAATTACAGTTTTTCGCCTTTTTCTTAATACCGTCAATTTTGGATTTAGCCGCTTTTGGAAATAGGGGACTCTGTGCGCCGCATCACGGACTACAAAGCTCGGTACCACATTTCCTCCTGCTGTTAACTTGTTTGGTAATTTACCAGAATATCCTCATCTTTGAAGTTACCCATGCTGAGTATTAACAACGGGATGTTGGTATAAATCATTATTTATAACATAAACACTTTGGAAATAGTCTGCGAATGAACTAATAGTCCGATTAGGATTATCTGAGACTTCGTTAGCAGGTATCATCCTACCTGGTATTCTAGATGAGCTTTTCTTAGCCTGGATGGAAGACCAAAAATGATTCGGATTAGTAACCACATCATTTTCAACTTTTTGCAGATATAGATTGTAACAATCTATTATCTGTTGTTTAACAAGTGCACGGACCCTAGAAAATTGTCCATAGATTTCTTGACTTTTGAAACGTTTATTTTGTTGATGCAGTCTATGTTTCAGTTTTAAATTTCGAATAATATCCGAGCTATACCAACCTAGATAACTGACATCCTCCACGTTGTCCAAAAAAAGACCAATCATTGCAAGTCAAGGCATTGTAAAGGCCAATAAAGTTAGCTTTCCTAAAGTTGTACGTTGGAGCTGCTACATTCGTGTCAAAATTAAGGGTGGCATTGAATTTAGTTTCACAAACTACAAATAGACAAGGAGCAGCGTATACCTACAGAGCACTTTTGAGTTTCAAGCCTCACACCTTGGCGATGATCATTTGGCATTGCTCACAGGATTTTTGTGACTAGATCAGAGGTTCTCAAACTTGTTTCGTCTAATGCCCACTTTGGGAATGAACTATATTCCATCGCTCCCTGAAACAGTTCAGGACGTCTGTCTCGAGGAATGTGTACGATTGCGTCGTCCGCTGCATCAGTGTTTCTGAGAGCGAATATCCTCTTCCTTATGACAATTGAAGAGCGGTGAACAAAAGTTATTCATTGCGTCTCCTCCAAACCAATTTATCGCCCAAAATTTCCTTCAACATATTTAACGTCTTCCGTAGGCCCCATCGGCCACAATAAGAAACACTGTCCTAGATGGAGATTTCAGCTAAGCTTCGCGTCCGAGATACTTAACTTCAGAAGCGAAACCCGAACCAACACAGAGTTTTAGTAGTTCCCCAGCTTATTTCCTAGTGAAAAGGTTCAGTATAGCGTCCTTGTACAGCTGGGTCCTTGGGTGGCGTGGAACGGAATAGCAGCATCAATGGTAGGCAACCAGAGTTGCGCGACCGGGCGTGAGCGACTGCAGGCTTGTCCGAGGGTCAAGCATGATCGAGCACTGTCTGGAGCACCTGCTGCCACCTAGACTACTTCAAAAGAAGTTCATGAAAATCTTTCTCGGCTCGTCGATAGGGACAGAAGTATCTGTTCAGCAAGCGCGGAGTTAAGATGGAATAATGGTGCAGTCGACGTATTTATAAATTTGTTATAAATTAGCTTCAAGTGTTAAAACTGTTTTCATTGAAACAGCTTAGTTTCATTGCTATTAATGAACAGAGCATGTTTACTGCACCATTCCTCTGTAGTTCATAAGATTCGTGGAGCGCAGTCGTAGATGACCTCCGAATCTACCGTTAAGCAACGTACTTTCCGCAAACCTGGTCATTAGGAAGTCAAGAATAAGGTTCCAAAGAAATAATCAAAGGACACCGCTCTCTGGGCAGCGCCTTACCGAGCTTTTTGTAATAACACCTATCACAACGACTTGAACCTTTTGAATAACACGTTATCTACCCACCCGCCAACAATAGTCCATTTTAACACGGTAGCAAATGAAAGGTGGAAGATCGTTAAGCTTACCCTTCAATTTTACAACGGTTAGTTGAAGGACAACAAAAATAAAGTTTCTCGCGGACTTCGGATCGACAAAGCCGAGACACTCGAAGTTCTGTAAAGTTTCAGTTTAATAACAGAGCCTTGTGAATTTCATTTATCGTTATGGCCGTAATTATAATTTTAAACGGTATCTTTTCCTCAAGCCAGATCACGATACGCTTATTATGGCTTCCATGGGAATGAGAATTAATTAAAGTTGAATGAGAATTTAAAAACTTTTTCTCTGATAGTAAATACAATTGCATTTTCTCCGAGAAAATTCATACAGTTCTGTGTCGCTTAATCTAAAATGGAGATTGTTGGGCATTTTCTTGAACTGAAGACTTCAGACGTCGGTTTCGGTAGTACAACGTTGTTTCGTTCTTTTTAGGACTCGCCAATACGGTGTGCGAAAAGGGAACATCGCCAACTATGAGATGAACGTAGTACTTCCAAGATAAGTACGTACTATTTTGAATTGGTGAAGAGATTGTTCTTTGTCCGTTGTCTGTCTCCAGTGAATAAACCTATACCATACTCAAGCATGAAACATGTCGAATACTGAAATTATCTAATGAAATGTTAATATAGTAAGCGTCTTCCTGTGTTATATCAGAAATAGCTCTCTAAGTACGAAAGTTGTTCGAACGCGTGGTTTCCGTATTCTTGCGAAAAATGGGATTTTATCCGCTTACGCCTTTTTGCTGTTACCGTCCATATACTAGCGGAAACATGAATATAAGGTGAAAAGCTAGCTTTCAGAAATTTATAGAGGCACGTTTGTTCTTCCTGTAACGGCTTGTAGCATGGGCGTCAGCTAGAAAATATACTAAAAAATTCATGAATATATTTATGGTCATCTCAAATTATATCCATACTCATCCTGTAGAAATTGTGAATATCAGCTCAAATATCAATCATCTGTACTTCGATAAAAGCTAAAGGGGACAGTCGAAACGTTAATGGACAGGGACAAAATTTGGTCCGCGCTGTCCGTTTCCCAACGAAAAGTTTTATGGTGATTCACAAAAGGTTTGAGATATTTAATTAAAAAAAAATTTGTTAGCGTACTAGAAATAAAAGTTTCATTTTTCAAATATTGCCACATCCTCCATTTTATTAAAATCAGTCTAGAATCTGTTTATTGCACTTTGCATAACATATTGAAGCAGACCAGGTTCAATTTCGCTTTACTCTGCGAAGATATTTTCGATCAAGTTAGCGATGTTGGTCGGAGCATAAATGGTGCTGCCGCCCCGACTACATTGTCCATGCTCAATGCTGTCCAGAGGAGGGCGGTTCGACTGATCGATGACTCTTCCCTAACAGACAGTCTCGGGACTCTTCCGCACCGGCGGGCCGTCGGCGATCTAGCTCTTTTCTTTCGCTACACCAACGGGCTTTGCTCCTCAGAGCTCTCTTCCATGATGCCGCCGCGCGATGTGCCTGCCAGACAGACTCGCCTGACTTCGGCGTCCCATCCTAACCGTGTCAAACTTCGTACATCCAGAACTGGCCGATATGACCGCTCCTTTGTCCCGAGGGTGTCTAGATTGTGGAACAATCTACGGAAGGAAGCTTTTCCCAGGTCTACTAACCTTAGGCAGTTCAAAAATCGTATTAACAAAATTTCTTTGGGATCATCATAGCAGCCCCGGTGTTCCGGCATTTAGGCTTCTGCCTGCGCGGCTGTTTCGATATAAAAAAAAAAATGTAAGCCCTGCTTTTGAAAGGAAGGAGATGAATGGGTGTAAAATTTGGAGATTGCGGTGACCATGCAATAGCCAATAACCGGGCCACTTTCTTTGTAAATGGAAAAGGTATGACGATGATTTGCGAAGTGCAAATTATATCTAATTATCTTGTACTTAGAACATTCTGCGGATAGTTCACGGACGTGGGTTATGCAAGTGAGGGTCATTTTTCACTAAGGTTAATATCTCACTCTGATGGCATCATAAGGCCAATGCGATCACCGGAATTAAATCTCTCATGAACTTCCCTGTTTAGGTACCCCAGAATTGAGTGAAGTAAGCCTATCTATACTAAGTGACATATAAATCCGAACACCCAGTTTAAATGGTTTTATTTTAATAAAAGTTGGTGAATGTATTTATCTTACTGTAAATAACAAGTGAAAAAATTTTCAGCCTTATCAGTTGGACATTCCGGTTTTTCTACTGCTTTTTTTAATTCACTAACGCTCTACAAATGAATATCTCAGCCGCAGTAAAGAATCAACGTTGGCGGATTTTGGTTCTTGACATCCTTTACGATCGGTTACGGTGCCTAGAGTACGGAGACCTGTACGATTTCGTCAACTTAGCGAGTTTGATAGGGGCCGTACAGTGGGACTTCGGGAAGCTGGACTTTCTTTTCGGGCAATTGCAGTTAGAGTACAAAGAAGTGTAGACATTGTGATTAGGTGTTGTCAGGCATGGCTTCGAGAAGGCCGTACGCAAAGAGCAAGGGGCACTGGACGCCGCCGTAGAACAACAGACCGTGAAGATCGCCGCCTAAGGTTATTGGCCTTGAGGGACCGTTTCTCCACTACCAGGTCCATTGCAAATGAATGGTTTACAGAACACAGAAGACCTCTTGGCATGCGAAGTGTTTACCGACGAATGAGAAGTTTTGGCTTGTTTTCATACCCGCCACACTGGGCCCTCCCTTTAACTCGAGAACACCGACGTAATCGCCTTGAGTGGTGCAGACAACGGTCACTCTGGGATCAGGAATGGAACAGTATTGTCTTTAGTGACGAGTCTCGATTTTGTTCAGGCATGCACGATGGTCGTGCCAGGGTTAGAAGGCGACGTGGTGAAAGGAGGAATCCACAGTTTTTTGTTGAAAGTCATGTTCATCACACTGTTGGAGTTATGGTTTGGGGTGCTTATGGTTCCAGGTCACCTTTAATCTTCATCAGAGGTAACATGAACGCACAGCGTTATATCCACGAAGTTCTAGAACCCCATCTTTTACCCTATCTTGACACCCCGGCAGATCCAACTTTCCAACAAGATAATGCCCGACCACATGTTGCAAGAGTCACAATAGACTTCTTTCAACATAATGATGTCACATTGTTACCATGGCCACCAAGATCTCCCGACTTATCCCCAATTGAGCACGTGTGGGATATGATGGGTAGGAGATTGCTCAATTTGCAACGTCCTCCTCAGACTCTAGAAGCACTTCGAGAGGAGTTGGTGGTTGCCTGGAATGAGATACCACAGGAGGACACTGACTATCTGATCAGAAGCATGCCTAGGCTCGTTGGAGAATGCGTAGCACATCAGGGTGCATTCACACATTATTAAAGGTCAAAGGGCTTTAAAGCAATGCAATCATTTTGAAATTTTTATTATTTACTTATTATGCTTCATTAAGTACTTATACAAAATTTTATTAAAATAAAACCATTTAAACTGGGTGTTCGGATTTATATCTCACTTAGTATATCTCCTTAGTAAATTATCAATTACAGTAATCATTAATTCTAAAGATCTGAGGCGTAATAATAGCCTTACAATGCCTTTGCATTACAGCGCATTATTTCAAACGCGTTTTACTTCCAATGCAGAGAGGTTGTACAACTCAATCGACCCTGACTAGTGAAGCAAAAGCCTTGTAACATTCAGAAAGCTGGAAGCCGTTAGACCTGTTGTGATTTTTCCGTTATGATTCCTTTCTAATTGTTTCTTTTTTTTGTTTTTTTTTTCTGAATTTTCACCCAATCATTATTAGTGCTTATCTGATTGCTTTTTGGTAAGCCAACATAGCGTGGATTTGTCAATTGAATATGTTTTTTCTTTCTTTTCCATTAGGCTGCTCAGCTGAACATCAAATCGGACTTCCGCACACAATAGGGATGACTATAAGCGTAGCCAACTGAAGCTCAACTAGATATGCAACATGCGATTGAAAGATTTTTGTGCTGTCTGTAACAGAATGGAAGATATCTATACTACAACTATTTAAAACTGTAATGACTCATACGCGTGATCAACACGTGATCAGAGCTCGATCCCGGCTTCCTTCCAGTACAGCCGTATAGCGTACGACATATGTCGTTTCTGTGGCTTTGCGGTGGTCAACAGCACAGACAGAGATGGAAATAATGGCTGATTGTTCTCCGCCGGTAGAACCAATGAAATCAAAGACGCGCCTCGACCGGCGGACTCATAGGGGTCAGCAACGCATTGGAACGTGTTCCGTTGAGCGATCGCATATTGTGTGTTTTTATAAGAATTGTTGTGTGATTGTTATTGTTGTGGTTTCTGTGGTTACTGTTTTGGTTATACTTAACCATGGAGAGTACAAATGGCATGAGTGGAAGTACTGAAAGCCAGGGAACAAGTAGACGGCTTCGTAAAGTACTGAAGAGGGACGCGAAAGAAATCGTGCTCAACGTGTTCAATTATCTGAACAGAACTATGTAGCAGGGAGATGCACTCGCGCGTTGTGAAAGTATGACAGGCGTTCCAGAGTGGACCATTCGCAGGGTGGTGCATGAAAAGAAGAAAACTGGAGCTACTACTGATCCAAAGTTTAATTTGAAGGGACGAAAGGCCGTTAAATTGAATGAAGATAGCAAAATGGCGTTAAGGCGAACCGTACATTCATTCTTCTTTAGGAATGAGATACCAACCCTCAAGGCTGTACATGCAGCGATCAAGGAAAATGAAATTATACCCCAAATGAGCGTCGAGGTAATGAGGAAATCCCTGCACGAAATTAATTTTCGTTACGAAATGCGTAATCGGAAGTCAGTATTGATAGAGAGACCTGAAATAGTCGCCGGGCGTCGAAAATACCTACGCGAAATGATTGAATATAGGCGACAAAGCAGAAAAATCTATTATTTGGACGAGATATGGGTAAATGCAGGTCACACAGTTAAAAAAACCTGGATAGACAAAAACGTAGTGAGTAACCGACAGGCAAGCATTGAAGGTTTGTCAACAGGTCTTCGTGGACCGTCAGGGAAAGGTCAAAGATTGATCGTAACTCATATTGGTAGCGATAGAGGCTTTTTAGAAGAATGTGACTTGATTTTCATCTCTAAAAACGGAGGTGATTACCATGACGAAATGAATGCCAGCTGCTTCGAGAGCTGGTTTCAAGGGGTGCTTCAGCGAGTTGAGCCCAACTCTGTGATCGTCATGGATAATGCTTCCTACCATAGTCGTCGAGCCGAACGTGTACCAACTATGGGATCTCGAAAAAGTGACATGCAGCAATGGTTGCGCGAAAAAGGAATCCCGTTTGACGATTCATGTGTGAAAGCGGAATTGTATGAAAAAATTAAACAGCACAAACCTGCGAACATTAGTTGCGTGACTGATGAGATGGCCCGTCAATGTGGTGTCACTGTGCTGCGGTTACCGCCCTACCACTGTGAACTGAACCCAATAGAGCTCATCTGGGCTCAAGTGAAGGGTTATATTGCGCACCATAACACAACCTTCAAATTACCAGACGTTAAGGTTTTACTTGAGACTTCCATACAGCTAGTAACGCCCGAAGCTTGGCAGAATGCTATCCGTCATGTTGTGAAGGAAGAAACAAAAATGTGGCAGCTTGACCACCACATCGACACCATCATAGAGCCAGTTATAGTCAATTTCAACGAGGAAAGCGATAGCGACAGTTTATTACTGTCAGATGTAAGTGGAAGCGACGATGAATAAAGGTAATTCCCAAATTTTTGACTTACAATAGGTGTTTCAAACCACCCTTTATTAAGCATGTGACAAATCTAGTGTTCACCCATGTTAAACATTCATACCTCGCCTATGAACAGCCGACTACTGGTAGTTAAGTGATGTTCACGTGAACATCGATGAGTCATTACAGTTTTAGATAGTTATAGTATAGATAACTTAATCTTTACAGTAAACGCCATATCTGGTAACTTTTTGTCGATAAAAGCATGTTCATATACCTCACTGGATATAAGACTTTTAAGATTGATCCGAGAGTAAGCTTCAGGTGATAAAGAGCTCTAGGCCACCCCGTGTGAGACGGAGTGATAACGCTAGGGTCAGATAAAAATCGATCTAAGCTTGGACGCATTTAGAGAGAAACGTCTCGGGAATGCTACAGGACGTGTTAATTGCATTGTCTGACTCTGGTGGGGAAGGGAAAATCAATCAACCCTCAAACCATCAATGGTTACAGTACATTTTACAAGAAAGTGAAGATTGGATAGGATTGAACCTCCAATATTCCAAAGTGAAGATACACCGTTTGCGGCAGAAATATCCAGAAACGCTAAACGTGAATTCGCAAACGATCTGATTATGAACCGTGCTCATTAGACGTACGACAACCTTTGAACATGTATCGACGAACTGTCCAAGATAAACTGAGCATACTAGAGAAAGAACCCTGCTGATCATTGGAGCTCTTCGTACACTAACCCCGGTTATGAAGGTTCTTTTTCACTTACCTCTTGCATATATTCGTATACCTAGAATGACTACCTATAGAGTTCATCATGTGGAAAATCGTGAACTGGAAGACAATATCACTTCGAGTCAATAGGTATGTGACATGGGATGTTCGTGTCGTGCATCATGCGTCATTTAACACCCAATATTTTGAAGGAACTTGTATAAATGATATTTAATTAAAAAATAATAAAAAGATTGGCCAAGTGGAATTTATTTTATTTTCGGGATTGCAATTCTTAGTGGAGATATATGTTTTTAGAATTATGAATCGTTTTTGTTTCCCGTTGCTTCTAGAATCTTGTTATTATCAATTCCCTGATACAAACCACATGCATCTTTTTAACTTGACCTTAGAAAATTTTTCTCCCAGAATCTGACGCCAATGCTCAACGGCGCATCGTTTCCTGCCACCTAGATTTTCTGAAGTCCGAGAACAATGGAAATTAAGGAGGATAGAGTAACCGGTACGTTGTACGACACGAATTTATGAGTTTGAACTTTGAGTTTCAATCTGCAAACCAGAAAGGGGTAATCTTGGTAGAAAGTGAATATCTTATGAGAGAAATGGATACAAACCATGCTAGTGTCAAAAGTTGATTGCTTTATTATGCACTTAATAGACATAACCGACAAAAAGACTAATTTGTACTGTAAAATTATTGCAGTGGACTGATGGTTAACAAATGCAGATTTAAAAAAGTAACCACCTACACCGACAATCCAGTTTCGAGAAATAGTGAATGTGATCGACACTCTATGTATGTTGTGCTACATTCAGGACCAGCTTCACAGCTTTGTGCGCCCTGAAACAAAGGAAGAAACATATCCCGTCCGCCCATATTAGTTAAGAATAGTCACAGTTGAGGTTTGGGAAGTTATCTAGAGTGAGGCTCCGTGGTGGTCATAGGATTCATTTTGAAAGAAAGCCTTTAAATGAGAATCTGTAGCCCTGAATCGTCTGTCTCACTTGCTCACCACGTCTAGCCGCCTCTGGCTACATTTGGCCATGAAATATGCATTCGGCAAAAATTTGGCCAAATGCCAATTTGTTTTTAAATCCTGTAATCGCGTCTTGTGAAAGTATCGCTTATTGGGGAATAAGAAATCTTGGTCAACAGATTCAAGTACAACTGAAATACTTTTCAAAAGGTGATAGGAAACGTCAGCGTATGCCAATACAGGCGCTTAGTAACAATTTTTTACTGTGAATGTATACTAAGTGACATATAAATCCGAACACCCAGTTTAAATGGTTTTATTTTAATAAAAGTTGGTGAATGTATTTATCTTACTGTAAATAACCAGTGAAAAAATTTTCAGCCTTATCAGTTGGACATTCCGGTTTTTATACTGCTTTTTTTTTAATTCACTAACGTTCTAAAAATGAATATTTCAGCCGCAGTAAAGACTCAACATTGGCGGATTTTGGTTCTTGACATCCTTTACGATCGGTTACGATGCCTAGAGTACGGAGACCTGTACGGTTTCGTCAACTTAGTGAGTTTGATAGGTGCCGTACAGTGGGACTTCGGGAAGCTGGACTTTCTTGTCGGGCGATTGCAGTTAGAGTGCAAAGAAGTGTAGACACTGTGGTTAGGTGTTGTCAGGCATGGCTTCGAGAAGGCTGTACGCAAAGAGCAAGGGGCACTGGACGCCGCCGTAGAACAACAGACGGTGAAGATCGCCGCCTAAGATTATTGGCCTTAAGGGACCATTTCTCCACTACCAGGTCCATTGCAAATGAATGGTTTGCAGAACACGGAAGACCTATTGGCATGCGAAGTGTTTACCGATGAATGAGAAGTTTTGGCTTGTTTTCATATCGGCCACACTGGGTCCTCCCTTTAACTCGAGAACACCGACGTAATCGCCTTGAGTGGTGCAGACAACGGTCACTCTGGGATCAGGAATGGAACAGTATTGTCTTTAGTGACGGGTCTCGATTTTGTTTAGGCATGCACTTTGGTCGTGCCAGGGTTAGAAGGCGACGTGGAGAAAGGAGGAATCCACAGTTTTTTGTTGAAAGACATGTTCATCACACTGTTGGAGTTATGGTTTGGGGTGCTGTAGCTTATGGTTCCAGGTCACCTTTAATCTTCATCAGAGGTAACATCAACGCGCTGCGTTATATCCAGGAAGTTCTAGAACCCCATCTTTTACCCTATCTTGACACCCTGGCAGATCCAACTTTCCAACAAGATAATGCCCGACCACATGTTGCAAGAGTCACAATAAACTTCTTTCAACATAATGATGTCACATTGTCACCATGGTCACCAAGATCTCCCGACTTATCCCCAATTGAGCACGTGTGGGATATGATGGATAGGAGATTGCTCAATTTGCAACCTCCTCCTCAGACTCTAGAAGCACTTCGAGAGGAGTTGGTGGTTGCCTGGAATGAGATACCACAAGAGGACATTGACCACCTGATCAGAAGCATGCCTAGGCGCGTTGGAAAATGCGTAGCACATCAGGGTGCATCCACACATTATTAAAGGTCAAAGGGCTTTAAAGCAGTGCAATCATTTTGAAATTTTTATCATTTACTTATTATGCTTCATTAAGTACTTGTACAAAATTTTATTAAAATAAAACCATTTAAACTGGGTGTTCGGATTGATATGTCACTTAGTATATTTTAGCTATCACCTAGTTCCAGTGTACATATTTTGTCAGATCCTACGGGACAAGCATATGAAGATAAAAGAGCAGCAGTATGTTGTTGGTATGCTACCGCTTTTGGTATTCAAAACCTATAAGTTCACTAGGTTTTCTTTTCAGAAATTCACTTCATAATTATCGTTGGAATCAACTTCATCTATTTAGTTTATTCCGTTGTCAAAAATTAAATAGTTCAATCGGCCAGTTTGTCTTGAAAGTTGACTTTATTGTACGGTATAGTTTTGTAATCGCAATCGGGAATTTCAGGTATTTGAATGTGTAACTTGTCTCTGAGTTACTATTTCAAATTGAATTTCTCACTGTACACTACATTACCAGAACCTTATATGCATTAGAACGATATTATCGGTTCATTCCATATGAATTATAAAGTCTTCTAGATATGCTTTCTGATATGGTAACCTGAGATATTCACACTATATTCAAATGATTTTGTATCATTTTCCGAGAGGAAAATATTGGGTTGTGCGGTTGAATTGAAAAATGCCATCATAGTAACACTCTACCGATTCGATTGTCAACAATTTATTGGCTTATCTATACCTATTGATGTATATTGGATGTAGACTGTAAAATAATCGAATAAAGGTAATTTTTTATTATTATTATTACTTAGCTTTACTGATATACTGTCATATTTTTAGTTAAAAGACACTGAAGGCCTGATTTCGATTATCCCATCATCCCAACTTTATAATAATAATAATAATAATTAACGTCTTTTATTTGTAATATTCTTACAGGAGGCGAGATTTTGATAATATATCTATTCTACCATCTAACCCCCTTAACAATACGAGATATAAAAAAAAAGAAGTTGTTGAAAATTAACACCTGAATACAATAACGACAGAATAAAGTATTATAAGCTAAGTAAAGGCATAACAAAATATGAGGCCACTTATAGGTTACAACAGATTTCGCTGCTGATCAAGTAGAACTTATTTCACTTTTTTCTTGAATTTGGGTAATGGATTGGTTTCTTTTAAACTGCGCCCTAATGAGTTATATGATTTTTTGATCGCATTGTAAATATATGTATTCTGAAATAGAGATATGATGTGGCGTGGAATTGAAAAAGTCTCTCTATATCTAATATTAATGCAATGCATATTCCCTCTACGTATGAATTTTTTTACCAAATATGACGGTGTTTTTGAATAAAGAACCTTATGAGTCAGATTTAGGAGCTGGTACCTACTTATACATTTTATCAATTTTCATCCATTTGAGTTCATTAATGGCATTCGATATACGATCATACTTTCTGAGACCATGTACAAGTCTGCAACATGTATTCATATTACTTAGAATGCGATTTCTTGTTATAATGTCTAAATAGGGATAGTAAACCACTAACCAATACGGTATATTTGAAGACAAGATTCACATAATTGTTTTCTCGCAGATTTATGTAATATAGCCTTATTTGCAAGTAAAACTCGGCGTCACCTGCACGTGATGGGGGTGGCTGAGGATCCCTTGTGTGAACGCTGCGGAGTAGAGGAAGAGACCTCGGCGCACGTTTTGTGTCGCTGTGAAGCTCTGAGCTACTATAGGCAGACTATACTGGGGTCCATTACTTTGGGCCCTCAGGACGTGAAGGAGCTTGGACTCAAGGCGATTCTCAACTTCGCTAAAAGGGCGAGGCTTGCGATCTAAGGATTGTAGAGGTGCATAAGGGCCCGCTTAAGCGGATTATGCACTGGCTCCGTATGGTGGCCGGAATGCCTCAGGAGGTACCACCCGGCGGTTCTCGTAGGCGGAGCCAGAATGTGTGCATGCTGCATGCACACGTGTTCCCTCGCCAGAGTCCGTGTGGCGTCCCCCCTTTCCCATGTATCCCCCATAGCCCCACGGTACCCAATGGGTGCTTAGGCCTTAGGCCTTCGTGGTAGTTGGAGTATAAAAAAAAAAAAAAAAAAAAAAAAAAAATATTTGAAGATTCATTCATTCAAGTAAAACTCTCAGAATAGCGTATCACTGAGAAATTAGATAGTTTACGTGTACAACAAATAAGTCATCATCCACTATAATACCTAGGTTCTTGGAATGATCCGCAGGAAACTAATTTATTACCTTTTAAATGTATGTCCTTTTTTGTTCAATTTGCGTATACCAACATATTTGTCTTCAAACGAAGACTATGACTATAATATAAGTGCTGTGTTTGTCACCCCCGGCATCATCAAAGCAACGAACACCCCATAAAAATGAGGCTGACTCTATACTCACGATGCAGTTCTGTCAAGCATCTCAATTCCCGTTTTCCTTTGCTCTCCACCCCATTCCCAAGGGGACGTCGTATCGTTATTACATTTTCCGGAGAATGCCAAAAAAAACTTAATATGATTCGCTCGCGCGCAGCGTGGCGTTGACTTGTCAGAGCTGATAGCTTAATTTGTGGAAATGCTAGCGAGGGGATGCGATCCACCGCCAGACAGCTCGTGGATGGACTTACGGGGATTTAAGATTTTCACGGCGCTGGCGTTGCGGCAGAGAAGACACTTCCATTTCCAGGAATTACTCGACTGTCGCTTCGTCCCGCTCTGAGTATACTTTCAACTTTTCATGACGCGATATTTGCTGGAAGCACCTCGGCACCACCGACAATCCTAGGGTCATGGAGAATGACGTGTTAATATCTTATACAAGGTGGGTCACAGAATTGGGTCTTAATAGGGCGTTCCAGTATGATTAATGAGGCTGTTTGTTCGTTGTCTATATGATCAACCATATGCAACGTTGTTTCGCGCTTTTCAGCAGTGCTCAGAGCGGTATAGATCTAGTTGTATACAGGGTGTTTCAGTTTATTGTTGCATAACTTTAAGATTCGATAGAACTTTTAAAATTAATGCATAAAGTCTATATAAACATGGGCCGAAAAATGCATGGCTTCCGAAATACAGGGTGCTTAAATTTACTTTCTAAAATAGTTTTTTTTAAATATTTCGTACAATATTTGATGTATAACAGTGAAAATTGGTATACAAGGGTTTTTTTGGTATGACAAAACGAACCATCGGCATAGTTTTACTGTAGCCGTTAGAGGGCGCTCTCTACTGTACCTGTAGTGTATTAAAATGACCGCAAATTTTTTCTTAGTGCCATTTTTTGCTTTATGAATAAAAAAGCTGATAATCTGCACTTTTCAACATAAATAAGCTCTCTTGTGAATTTTCGGTATAGTTAGCCGTTTTTGAGATATTTCGATTTTTAAGGTTCGATGCATTTTTAATTATTTATGATAACATAACGTTAAAAAGTCAGTATCTCGATAATTTTTAGAAGTAGGCTGTGCCTGCAATATTTGTGAAATTGAAAGCAGAATAAGGTTAAACGTCAATTAGTTGACAGTTACTTTTGTTGTCTGTTGAAACCTGAAACGTTTTTTGCAATTGTGAATGAATGAAATTTAGTTTCTTTTACCTGTTTTTTTTGTAAGTTTTATAAAAATGCCATTTTTATTCTACAATCAAGAGTTAGCGGATATTCATTTTGTGTATGGCTTTGTAAATGGAAACGCAGCAGAAGCAGCCAGAGAATACGCACGAAGATTTCCAAACAGACGACATCCAACTCGCCCAGTATTTGTAAGAGTGCATCGCCAAATAATTGAAAATGGTTTTGTAAATCTCCAAAGGGATCAAAACATAAATGTTCGTCAGCGCAGATTTACCCGTATGATTCTGCGTGAGTTTGATAGAGATCCGACCACAAGTGTTAGGAGAGTTTCTGGTGCCTTAGGAATTTCAGCAAGCCATGTTCGCCGTGTTCTTAGAAATAACCACAGACGTCCTTACCATTTGCAACCTGAGCAAGGACTACAGCCAGGGGACGGAGAACGAGGAATCACATTTTGTCAGTGGATTCTTGATAGAACTGATAATAATAGGGAGTTTTTAACTAACGTTTTATGGTCCGATGTAATCGACTATTTGGACCCTACCTTTTGCCTGCAATGTTAAATGCTGCGACCTTCTTGGAATTTTTAAAGGCTGAACATGCAAATATGTTATGTTAGATTTAAGAAGATTGGCCTGGTTCCAGCTTGATGGTTGTCCAGCTCATTATTCGAGAATAGTTAGAAACTGGCTGGACGAAAATTACCCAGAAAGATGGATCGGCCGTGGAGGACCAGTCGCCTGGCTTCCACGATCCCCTGACCTAAATCCATTAGATTTCTTTGTGTGGGGATTTCTAAAAGAAAAAGTGTACCAGACTCCCGTAACCACAAGAGATATGCTAATAGACAGAATCAGGAATGCATGTGATGAAATAAGTCCTTATTTGAATAATGCTATACCACGTTCGATCATTCGTAGATGTGAATTGTGTATTGAACAATTGGGTTTACATTTCGAGCAACTACTTTAGATTTTGTATGTTTGTCCTAACTATCCAATAGCATTTTAGTTGTAACTAATTAATTTATAATGTTAAAAATAATATTGGAAAATTAAACAAATTAATATTCTGTTTTTTTGGGTTTATTTGGAGTTAGGAATTATTGCTGTGTTTAATCATCTTCATTACTTGTAATGCCCAAATCGCAAAATGTAAAAAAAATATTATTTTCCCATAAATAATTAAAAATTCATCGAACCTTAAAAATCAAAATATCTCAAAAACGGCTAACTATAACGAAAACTCAAAGGAGAGCTTTTTTATGTTGAAAAGTGCGAATAATCAGTTTTTTCATTCAAAGAGCAAAAAATTGCACTAAGAAAAAATTTTCGGTCATTCTAATACACTACAGGTACAGTAGAGAGCGCCCTCTGGCGGCTACAGTAAAACTATGCACATGGTTCGTTTTTTCGTACCAAAAAACCCTTGTACACCGATTTTCACTGTTATGAATCAGGTATTGTTCGAAATATTTAAAAAAAACTATTTTAGAAAGTAAATTTAAACACCCTGTAGTTCGGAAGCCACGCATTTTTCGACCCATGTTTATATAGACTTTATGCATTAATTTTAAAAGTTCTATCGAATCTTAAAGTTATGCAACAATAAACTGAAACACCCTAGACAGACAAACGGATTGTAAACAATCGGCTATGATCTACTGAAAATACCAATATATTATGCTCAAGGAAATGAAAACACCGACATAATAATAATAGTGATAATAAACCTTTTATTTTCAAAGAAAATTTAGTATAATATAAAAAATATATGTAATACCAGTGGCGATGTTTAGCTAACAGCTACTACTTTTGTCTTCTTAGAGTTGAGCTTTAGGTTGTGCTGCTCTGATAATGTGTTTATCGATTGAAGTTCTTCATTCAGAGTACGTTCTGCTGCAGCTCTGTCTTTCATGGAGAAGCTAAAATAAACTTGAATATCGTCAGCGTACGATTGTACCTTGACGTTTTGTATCTTTCTTAGGACTTCTGCTGTGTATATTATGTATAACAAAGGCCCAAGTATAATCAGTTCACCAAAGCTTGATACATAGGTATTTCGCCTATACGCTGAACATGCAGCTGGCTATTCTGCCTCTGGCCTCCATTGAGTGGCAATTACTGCTCTATCAACGGATAGACGTTTCCTATATTGCCAATAAGAGAGCTACTCGTGAATCAGCCGAAATATGGGGTATTCCTAAAGCTACCAGCAACTGCAAAGAGCAATGTTACGAATAGGCATTTTTCTGCCCCGTCTCAGTGAAAACTATTGTTTATGATTAGAAATTGACACAGATACTTATTGGAAACCCAAAAAGTGAGGGGAAATCTCTCTTTTCTCTTAGAATTGAATATTAAAAGCTTCTAAACAATTCTGCATAAACATTCTGATATCTTAAAGATAAATAATAAAGGACCACTGACCGAATTCATAGAATATTGCGAATGCAGCGCTACAAATACGGGGCAGAAAGTATGTGAGAAGTACGTTGTCAAGTACATTCTTACCCAAAAAATGTTTCCACTGTAAACAAACGCAGCCAAGTGAAAACTACTGATTTGTTTTTTAATGTTATATGTCATGCACATCACGAAAAATGTCACATTTCTGTCGGTTTGCCTCTCCGCTAAATAATCTATGGAGCGTCTATAACTAAGTGGAGGATCGCTCGAATTTTTGATGTAATTTCCACACAAGTGGAATTTGGAATTTTTGAAAATCACTCCAGTAGCTTCTGAAATTTTAGAAGCAATAGACAATTTTTTGCATGGGCTAAGAATAGGAGATTTCATCCATCAAAGATTTCTCCGTACATTTCCCCTTAAAACTTGTCTGTGTTCCATAGACGGTAGTGACTGCTGTACTATCGTGGGTCAAGAGCGGTCAAGTTACGTATCGCAATGTGCATCGGCGAGCGCAGGAATTTTTTTCAAGAGAGAAGGGGCAGGCAAGAGATAACCTTTTATGAGGGTGTGCTTGCCTGCAAAAACGCTTTGAAGAGCGGCGGGGTAGTAAATTTTCTCAGAGGGGAGAGAGCAGACAAGTCTAAAGAGCCCAGAAAGTTGTACACAAAATTATGCTAATTATGCAAATCTCAATTGTATGAGCCTGTTCAACCGACTTGATCCACTTGACGTCATGCTGAACATCATCATTTATGTTGCATGGAAAGTGCATAGTCAACCTACTTGAAGCGATTATTTGAAAGCATCAGTTGATTTTGTTCAGAGGGCAGAAAGACGCCTATTTTTAGCAATGTCTCCAATTTGCACGAGACATATCGCCATCTCTAAGGCCCGTATCGTCAGTCGTCCCTACAATTGTAGGGCGCGTTTACGGCCTCCTTGATTGTCATAGTTTTCTACTTCTCCGTGTCAGCGCTCTATTTTGAGGTTATGTCACAAACATCTATTTACATCAAATTGTGCTTGCTTTTAAGTTTTATCATGTTTTATCAGCCTGAAATTTCCTACAATTTAAAAGAAGAGCGCGGACGCTGACACGGGACGAGTGTAATCTAGAAATTTTTGAAGGAGAGAAAAGAGTACGACAATCAAGGAGGCCATAAACGCGCCCTACAATTGTAGGGACTACTGACGATACGGGCCTAAGACCTCCCGATCACAAATTGTTTTAAATCCATTAGAAATACGAGAATCTGGCAAATCCAGGCTCTTCTGGAAATATTACAACAATTGTGTGAATATTGATACACACTTCCATTACTTGGGTAATGAAACAGCGCTCGTCAAACAACGGCGGCATGCTATCCTGTAGGAATCATTTTGATTGCATTTACTCTAGACCAGCGTACTGATGCTAATAAGTTACACATTGTACTTGTACTTTCTTTGTTTGTTCATTAAAATGAAGCTATGAGCTCCAGGCACCCCAGGCTGCTCTCTACTGGTGGAAGATACCCTCGAGGCCCGAATTTATTACCACTTGCATTACTGTGCTCCGCACAGATTGGCTTCCCGAGTAAATTGTCTGTTTTGAGAATTTACCCGAAGACCTAGCAGACAACTAATTCGACTTCTTAGTGCTTATTATACAGGGTGCTACCTTATGTGAGTAGCTTCTCCAAGTAGCGCAGAGTACTAACGGACGGAATCATAAGTGACGCCACTGGAAGATGGATTTTCTTGGATCTGCTGAGAAGACTGCTGGGCTAACCACAGAGAGGGCATGTTTTAGTAAATCATTATCATTTTCTCATAATAAGGGTGCTTATGATTCTTCAACTTCAACTCACAGGATTGAAATCTCGGAAACGGTATGGTATACGAAGCCGGTCAAGGGAGGGCAAATCTGCGCTTTTAAGTAACTAGGAAAATTGCATGATCAAACGAACTTACCTGTAAGTGATGTTCGACCTTAATTATGTGAGGTCCTCGTCGAAGTAGATATTTAGAATACATATCGTAGTAACCTCGTGGTTGTACCAAACCGCCACGAGTTCAAAGCGCGCACGCAGAGAAGGAAAGCGGTACCGCGCCCCTTACCCCTACCTTTCTCTCCCTATGTATCACCCAATTTTTACGACAACTTGGCTTTGAAGGGGCGCGATGCCGCTTTCCTTCTCTGCGTGCGCGCCTTGAAATCATGGCGGTTGGGTACCACTACGACGATATACACCTTGGGAAATCATTATTATACATTATGATGCGGAAGAGAGATGGAAATATACAAAAGTATGTAGGTGCGTGAAAAACACTCGATTGTAGGATCCTATGTGGCAGCGTCGGAGTGTGACGGACAACGGGATAAAGTAGAAGAGTGATAAAAGAGAGAGATGGCAGAACGGGCGCTGGCGCCTACCGCTTAGACGGATGCGCTCAACAAATGCGATTTGTTTCTCCCATTCGCAGAGTTGCCGATACCAATATGTCATATTTCTAAGAAATCTAAGTCTACCCAAATTTCGGGAAAAATAGCTGCGGATTCCACATAAGAGTATTCCAAAAATGAAAAAAGTTCAAACTATTAAAATTGTATTAATGTTTCATGGTTCAAATCATATTTTTCATGTTTTTATATTGTTGTATAAATGATTTTGTAATCCCTGTTCTTGTTGCCAGTAGAGATACAACAGTATTGAGAGAAATCATGGACCGCTAGATAGGGCTACAACTACCATATGACTATCAAATAGTAGTGATAAACAGGGTTTGTTTATAGCACAGTTGCCTGGTGTGGCGAATTTGCGCCATAGGGGCGATTTGACAACTTTGAAGGACAACTATAACGGCGAGAATACACATGCCAGTAAAATAGCATGCCAGTGGCCAGTAACTTGTATGCTAACTACTTGTCCTACGACATCCCAAAATACACATGCTAGTTTTGGATATGCCAGTCTGTGAAAACTTTCCTTTATCTTTTTTAACTCTTGGTGGTAGGTTGTTCTTAGGTTTTTTATCTTATTTTTCATAAATTTCAATTTCAAATTGTTATCAGTCATTTGCTTCAATAAAAACTTGTAAGCATTGTCTCTAGTGATTTTATTTTTATACAATGGAGATCATGTATTCCATAAACACGGATACTCCCTATACTGCATAACAATAAAGTCTTTTCGTCTCCCCAACGAGCCATTTTGCCCGGAACTAAACAAATAGTTCTATAGTTCAAGAATCCGTTTTTCACATGCGAGTTTCTGGTAACGATGTCGTTCACACACCTTTGAACATGACTCGCATGTTTCCTCCCCTCCATTCCCTCGACGAAATCCTGCTACTGGCACACAAAAATCAAACGTCTTGCGATCTACTGGCGTGCTATCTTCTAGCGTGCTTTCTTGCTGGCAAAGAAAGTCACACATGCAAGTAGCACGCACAATCCAGTAACTGGCATGCTTCTGTGCGTGTAACAAGCATGTGTATTCTCGCCTTAACGGTTACTATGGTGCCCGGTATTCGGGAATCTGGCAATACCTGATGATTCCTAACGTTTATTACGCCAGATTGTTTGCTGACTTGCGCAGTACAACATGACAATCAACGTGACTGACCACCTGGTAACCCTGGTTTAAGGTGTTATATTTACATTTTTTAATGTATTTCGAGAAATCCGTAATGTTGAGTAAATACTAGATCACGTTTCTTGCTTAGTTTGCTGAAAATTCTACAATAGACGTACATTTTGAGAAACAGAGATTTGGTGACGACAAAATCGTAAAAATATAACGCATTTTCGTAAAATAATTTCTTTGTTGAAAAGACTGTGGCTTGATGACCCATTGAACGAGTATAGTGTCCCGCTCCGTTTTGAATATTCGAAACACCATACTCCAGCAGCATTCAGCTTCAATGTTATCTTTATGAAGTTCTAACGTCTAGGCCATGTTGATTAAAAGCTTGAATGAATCAACACTTAACTCTAAATTCCCCACAATTCGGGAAGCTCTACTCAAATTGGTAACACAGCGTATCTGCCTATTATTCTCATTCGTGATACAGGTCTGCGGTTAACGGTAGGAAATATGTACGAATAGCGATGAAAGTAGACGAGCCGATGCGCTGTTGCCAAGAAATGATTTCCCATGTATAACAATGGTTTTTCCTAAGGTGTATATTCTAAACATTTACTTCGACGAGGACGGAACATAATGGCACTTAGACACTTTTGCAATACTGAGTATTTTGGAATATACTTGTTCCTGACCTTATGGGAGGGAGTAATAATTAGAATTTGAATAACTAAACATTCTTTTCTCTTGAAATACCATGAATACCGAAAGTTTCTGTGTCATTTTCGTAGTTATCTGAATACGCAACTTACAACACATCATGCATTCCTAAACCATCAAGGAAATTGCTCATGATAGCTTAACAGACTTTTTAGTTATGAATTTCGGTCCTATTTGGGAATACATGTTCGAGGAACAGTTAATGGAAATCCGAGGTGATCCAGTGGGATGCAAGATAAGCCAATGAGGTTCAAGGCACGCTAAGAGACTCAGAAATGACCAAGGAAATAGAGAGAAGTATAAGGGAATAAAAAGAAATCTGAGGAGGAGAGACCTTTGGTCACTGTGGAGAGATCCTGCGATTTAGCACTTCATACTGACGAAGGACATGAGATGCTGACACACTTCCTCTCCCATGCCTCACATAGAAGCTCCAATTTGATATTCCCTATGCTGTAGCTTACCTATTCTTCGGATTAGCTTGTGAGTGCTTTTTTATACTCCCAAGGCGGGTATAGTAGACTTTTTCTTTTTCGCAATCTCATCTGCCATCCAAAGTCATTTTGTTAGTTTGTCAGGATGGCATCCTCAAAAAATGCTAACGAATCTTTTTTATATACAGGGTGTTGAAATTTTAGGATAAAAATGGAAATTAATTAATATCTTCAGAACCGCTTCACATATTTCACAGATATTAAGAACGTAGTGAAAGTTAATATAGTTGCATTACAATATTTTAAGAGTACAGCCATTACTTCTCATTGGTTTTCCAAAGCGTATGACCTTTTGTGAGTGGTATCTTCAAAACATTATACAAAATCCGCAATTCGAAATGCCATTCAAAATTTCCACGATAATCATTTTTGGGCAGAAGAAAATTCCTATGCCGGAACCGAAACCCATTTCCAACACCAATTTTTGGTTAACGTATGAGCAGGAATTATTGGCAACCACTTTGTTGGCCCATTCTTCTTGCCGGGACGACTTGACGGACAGACTTACCTCAATTTTCTTCACCAACAGTTGCCTTTGCTGCTTGATGATGTTAGTAATAAGAAAGAGTATGTGGTACATGCATGATGGTGCACCAGCGCATTTCAGTGTAGCGGTTCGTAATTATTGACAAACTGTTTATCCAAATCGTTGGATTGGCCGCGGTGGGCCCCAAGGATGGCCACTAAGGTCCCCAGACCTCAACAGTTTAGATTTCTGTGGGGCTGTCTTAAGACACTAGTGTACACAAGTCCCATTAACACTGTAGAGGAATTAAGAGAAAGAATAGTTGCAGCTTGTGATAGAATAAAAAACACTCCAGGGATATTTCAACGAGTGCGCAATTCTATGAGAAAGAGGGAGGAAGCATCCATACTAAGCGAAGGGGGCCATTTTCAACAGTTGCTGTTTTTCATTACCCGCAATGTGTTTAGTTTTTCCAAATAAATTAGTAATAATTTTGCAAGTTAGACAATAGAACGGTTTTCATTTGTTTACTCAAAAATGGCGCATCCAAGGAAAGCAACTTATACAAGATCATCTGTTTTAAATTGAACAGGGAATTGAAAAATAATTTTTGTTTGGCAAAAAATCATTGGCGTACCATTTTTTCTTACGTCCTCACGCTAATCATTATTTTTCGATTGAATAATATGCAGCATTATTAACTTTCACTACGTACTGAATATAAGTGAAATATCTGAAGTGGTTCTGAAAATAGTAACTAATTTCCATTTTTTCCTAAAACTTCAACACCCCGAGTTTTTTTAAGGAAACATCTTTGGACCATAGTTTATACAGCAAACTAACACTAATTTTTCATGTAGATTCACAACCTTAAATATTCGCATATCATTAAGGAACACCCTGTATATGCCCTTAAAGACAAAATCACTTATTCCATTAGGCGGGGATAGACTATAAACCGCATACCTTTTTTAAAATTAAAACTACCCATTTAGCACCTCAAGATAGTCGTAGCGACTCTGGTTCGACTGGAAGTACTCAGTGATTACGTCTCAGCTTAAATGCACAATAAACTCGTACTATCATGTTTGAGAACTGTGTTACATACACCATCAGATAAGCTCCAGTATCAAGCCAGGGTCAACCATTTAAACTCATCTGTAATATTGATCTGAGAGTACGGAAACTTCCGGGGACAGATAACCGTTATTTAAATAAGTTTATTTTCGCTAAGTTGATTTTGATGGAGCTAATCAGCGCGACTTCTGAAGCTATTACGGTATTATCAGCTGCATTGTCCGGCGGATGTAACGGCTTCTGCTGCGCCGGAGACAGTTTAGGGTGTCAGATAACGAAAACCACCACAGTCAGTTCGAGAGACAACGTCGTCATGCAGCTCGTTGTGCTATGGATTCTATACCAAAGGCGTACTCATTTACTGCGTTTACATGTTCGCTTTAAAACGGCTTAACGTGAAAAATTTAGCTGTCTCGTATGAACAAAAATGTACAAGAGGTAAAGCTATAATCATTCATGTTTATCTGGTGCTAACTAAAACCACGTACTGTTCACTGATGACGTTTCGGCCGCAATGATGGCCTTTGTCAAGTAAAAATGACAATCCCCAATGTCAATACTAAAATTTTTCTTAGCTGCCTTCCAGGTGACAAATTGTTTGCTTTCTCCTTGTTACTTTCGAGGCCATATCGTAAAATTGATCATTTCATGAAATTATCAGCATTCTTTCCTATTTCGCAGAATATCGGATTAATATCCTATCAGCAATTTGGAGAAATTCGACAATATTGCCACCGCTCTATAGCTCTAATATCAGTATTATCTCCTGATTTGAAAATAGGTGTCGCTCTAGAAAGTTTCCAAACATCAGGGAATGTGTTGGTTTCTATAGTCAGATTGTATATTTTTAATAGCGTCTTAACAAAGAAATGAATACAATCTTTGACTATGAACGAGGGGATGTTGTTTGGGCCGGCCGTTACTCTATTCTTGAGTTTTTTAGATGCAGCAATAACACTGATCAACAGCCAAAAATATCCTCAATAAAATCAACAAAATATTACTATTTTTAATGTGCTAAAACCGGAATGAAACTTATTTTTTCAATATTAGTTCAAGTTTTAGAGATACGGTAATTATATGTGTTCCTGCTGTGACAGTGTTAATATACTGTAATTCACAAGAATGCACGTGCTACATTTTTATATTCGGCAAGGAAAGATGATGTAATCGGCATGATTGTGTTACGTTATACATACGTGTACATTATATTGTTTTATATTAGCCATTTTTTCCTCAGTTGGCTGACAGCGTTCATGCAACATGTCTCGAAAGTGTGTAAACAATCCAGATCAGTTTTGTTACGTGTGTGGTGATGTGACTTTTGCGTCTCAGAGACGATCTATTACTCCACTAATAACAAAGGCATATCAGATTTATTTCGGTTGTAAACTAGGTGATCAAGACAAACAGTGGGCACCCCACATCTGCTGTAATACATGTGCTTCAAGTCTGAGGAGCTGGTTAAATGGAAAAAAACGGTCTATGCGCTTTGCTGTTCCAATGGTTTGGAGAGAGCCTACAAACCATATTAATGATTGTTACTTTTGCATGGTACCTTGTGTTGGACAAGCCACAGGTATGTCCAAGAAAAAAAATCGGTTATTACCTACCCAGACATACCATCTGGGATGAGACCTGTGCCTCACAGTGACGAAAATCCTATTCCAAAACCCCCAGAATCCTACACTTGCGAATCAGAAAACGAATCAGATCATGGCCATCGAGTGATTCGTCAGGAAGAAGATATGCCATCAACGTCAAGAGATCCTGATTTTATACCGAGCACGTCATGCCACCAGCCGCACAAAATAACACAGTCAGAATTAAATGATCTTGTAAGAGATTTAGAACTTCCAAAATGTAAGGCTTACTTGGATCAAGACTGCAGCAGTGGAACTTGTTAGAAGACGATGTTTCGGTATGTGTTTTTCGTAAACGCCACAAAGACTTAGAACCATTTTTCAATATGGAGAATAACTTGGTTTCCTGCAGTAACATTAACGGCTTACTGGCGGCTTTAAATATAAACTATAACCCAGAAGAATGGAGATTGTTTATAGACAGTTCAACATTGAGTTTAAAGGCAGTGTTATTGCATATTGGAAATATTTTACCATCTCTTCCTGTAGGGTATGCAGTTCATATGAAAGAATCATATGACAATATGAAGTACCTATTGACATGCATAAAATACGATGAGCACCAATGGCATATTTGTGACGATTTGAAAGTTGTTGCACTTTTACTTAGGCTGCAGCTAGGCTACACAAAGTTTTGCTGTTTTTTGTGTGAATGGGACAGTCGGGCAAAGGCACTTCATTACACCAGACAAAACTGGCCTGTTCGTCAATTCCTAGAACCAGGTCAAAAAAATGCATATGCCATTAGTAGATTCGAAAAAAATTTCATTACCACCACTGCATATCAAGTTGGACCTAATGAAAAAGTTTGTCAAGGCATTAGATAGAGATGGGTCAGCTTTTCAATACCTGCGTCAGAAATTTCCAAGACTGAGTGAGGCAAAGGTTAAAGAAGGTATTTTTGTTGGGCCACAGATTCGAAATATTTTGAAAGATACACAGTTTGAAAACACTTTAACAGGTATTGAAAAAGCTGCTTGGAATGATTTCCGTCTGGTGGTCACTAATTTCTTGGGAAATAGAAAAGCTGACAACTATAAAACCCTTGTCAAAAATATGCTGTCATCGTATCAAAAGATGGGCTGTAATGTGTCTCTTAAGATACATTTCCTACACTCACACCTGGACTTTTTTTCCTGACAATTGCGGAGCCGTAAGTGATGAGCACGGCGAACGTTTTCATCAGGATATTTCAACAATGGAAAAAAGGTACCAGGGAAAGTGGAATCCTTCCATGCTTGCAGACTACTGTTGGACTCTTGTTAGAGATGCTCCAGAAACGATCCATAAAAGAACAGCAAAAAGACAGCGCATATAGTGATTCTTATAACTATATGAATCTTGTTACTTTTTTTAATATATCCTTAAAAATAAAAAGTTTTTTTTCTAAACCGCAACTAATTTTTTTATTTCATTGTCATTTTTGGATTCAGCGCCCCAAAATTAACAAAGAAGTGCACTTTTCCCACAAGATACAATTAAAAAACTAACATTTGTTGTCCAGTGTAATCTTTCATGAATGTTATTGACAAATATGTTAACCTGACTAGTAGGATTCCTGCCTTCAATAAAATCATTAGGAGTAGATGGATCAACAAAAACACTATTAAAAAAATCTGCAAATGCATTGACAGCACAGTAAGGATCGTTCAGTGAGACGTCATTCAACTTCATTTTACCAGGAATCCTAGTAGGTCGATTTTTTGTATGCATGAAGCTCCCAAAAAGGTTTAGGATCTTGAGAGATGGACATCTCAACATTACGCGTATAATTTTTATAGGCCACATATATTTGACGCTTTACCTCAGATCTAAGACGTTTGTACTGTTCATGTAGACGGTTATTGTGACTGTTTTTGTTCTTCTTGTATAAGTTTGCTTTATGCTTGGCTTTTCTAATAATATCGCTGGTGTACCACGAAGGGTACTTATGGCTAAAAGATTTATATTTGGGTACGTAAATATCAAAGATAGAGTATAAAAATTTATTAAATTCAGCAATAGCTAAGTCAACAGAAGTTATCTAAAAAATAAAAGTCTGCAATGAAGAGAGCATTATACAGCTCTGTAAAATTTGCTTTTCGGAAATTATAGATGTTAATATCGCAAAATAAGGGAAATGCTTCAGGGTTAACACTAATATTTTCAAAACACATATCTAGAGCTGGATGATGGGGATATCTTCAGGTACCAGTGGCAAAGTACCACGAGAAACAGAACAAGTTTCATTTGATAATATTAAATCTAACAGCCTCCCATTCTCATTCAAAACAGTATTGCATTGTTTAAGGTTCAACACAGTGAGCAAACTTATTACAGCATTTTTCTTACGGTCAAATTTACCCACAAGTTGGAAATTGAAATCACCTAACAGTATGACGCTCTACCTGATTGGAAACATATCACTTGTTCTAGTTCCTCTACAAACTACTCAAACACGTCATTAGTTATAGTAGGGGGAATGTACATTACAGGCACATAAAAGTTTATTTGACCTATCCAACATCTACAAACTAATATATCAATCAGGGGAAAGCTGACATCTACGTATAGAATTGACACATCTACTACTTCCGCTTTAATGTAATTCTTCAATGCTAATATAACACCACCACCATTTTGCTAGTTAATGATATCACATTTTCTATCCTTTCTGAAAACAACAAAAGAGTCTGTAGGAAAAAGTTCACTGCTCATCACATCCGATTGTAAATAAGATTCAGTTAAAGGGATAATGTCAAATTCAGCATCACTAACAGATGAAACAAAAACATCAATTTTGCTGCGCACTCCACGTAAATTCTGATAATAACAGCGAACGCTGTTATCCTTACTGCTGAGCCTTAATGGTTTTACGAAATAATTTTGGGAATCCCGTACACATGTTTAATTTTGATGTTAGACCCGCCAGAATCAAGTATTTCCGTTAACTCATCCTTAATCTTTTTATAAAAGGTAAGCTGTTTAGGAGTGCGGTCATATGAAAGGAAAACTTTATTCTTAAAGCGGGAGCTCTTGAGATTCTTTGAATTCTTGATCACTGCGGATTCACATTGCTCCGTGGGGAGTATAACTTTAATAGGGCGACATTTGCCTTCAGTTAATTTACCCAAACGAAAAGGTTTAATCAAAGTCCCATCAACATTCGGATCAACAACACTTAATATTTCCGTAACTTCATTTCTTATCATTGGATACCACGTTTTCATTCTGAATCTGCTCACAAACACCAAATATCATCAAGTTTTTACGTCGCCGTGATCTTTCACCGATCTCAGAAATGATCTCTTTAACAAGATCATCTTGATTAGATGAATAAGTATAACTTTTATCATTCTTTAGCATCTGAATGTCATCTTGCAGTTTCAGGATAAGGGACTTCAAGTCTTTGATGTCATTACCAATTGATCTACAGGTTTTACATGACCATTCACATCCTTTATTGGAATTAATTAATCGAACCTCCGCAGAGCTAATGTTAACACATGAATTTTTTAATGGTTTCTTGCATATACAACATTTCATCATGTATATTGCTTCATACAGCCTATTACAGCATGCACAAGTTACCTGTGGTGGGGCCATAATCTCGTATACAATAACCAGAGCAGTTATAACCAATCGCCTGAATCCAGTCCTCTGCGATATTTTTGGGAAGCAAGGCTTTTTCTTCTTAATGCCTCTTATTAATAATTTAAGTTTGATTCAGGACTCACCAACAAACATTCGAAACACACTGGTAAACATTGACTGACTAGCACAGTATGGGTAAAAACCTGCACTTGAAAACCACCAAAAACAAAGATTGATCGAGAGCTAAGAATTCGTATACTGTAAACACAAAACGCAGGACCGTAATAAAAACAAGATAAAAAGCACAAATCATCTATCTACCTTCACAGATAATAAAAATCTGCAAAACGTGTTCTGCTCAAACTCTCTCCCAGGCTAATTCCTTTCCTTGCATTTAAATCAGAAGAATGTTAAAAATTCTCGGGCAAGTTGGCTACGTTCCACGTTTTATGCACTGTTCTTATCACTGTGAGGGTGCCGGAATAATACTCCTAATGTCATTTAAAATAACGAACTCGCTGGAAATCTTTGATCCATGTTATAACAGGACCTGGGAAATGAAGTGGAAGCAAATTCGCACTTGCTAGTTTTATGTCGCTTCGCTTTCGGGGAGATTTTTCGTCGACAAGACGAAGCAAGAACCTATTGAAGCTGAATGTTGATAATCGAGAGGAGAAAGTTTGATATCTCTTTACTCATTCCAGCAGCTGTGCCAGGCTCCCACCTAACAAATAAATTTTATAATTTTCGACTGACCGTGTTATTTTATTGTATAATTGCTTTGTTACTACTCCTAGAGTGCAATTTGGTTTTGATATAATTGACAGTAAAACAATTGAGATCTTAAGAAGTATTTTGCTTCATAAGCTAGCCGTAAGAATGTTCTTAGAACAGAAATACAAATTTGAATACTATTTTCAAGCTTACTGAACAAATTTGTTTTATAGTAGATTTAGGGCCAATTTCTCCAACTTTAATATCTAACGGTCCCTTGAACCAATAGGAAAAGACCTAATCGAAATGCAAGTTGACGGAATCTATCAAAGCTCTCTGAATTTCAGTGATTTCTATTGAAATATTAAATAAAATCGTGAAAAAATGGTTGCCTTATCAATAAGGGTACATTATAGACGTAATATCATGTCTTTGTGCTTTGGAAGTAGGAAACTTTTCATAGAATTTAAATTTTTTATCATTTCACAACAGGCAGTCAGTTATTTAAATGGACCAATGAACTCATGAGCTCACCTACCATTTTAATTCAATATTTATTTTGAAAACAGACAGGTTTCGGTTTCTTTATTGCTTGTACGGTGATGAGGTAATGACGGTAATCTACCAGTCTGTACCTTTCGTATGCACCAAAATCAATTCAGGGCAAACGGAGTAAGGGATGAGGATGTGCGTTCCTAATCATAGGCAACCCAAATCTACGCCTCTCATGTGCCCGACAGCCTGAGTGTGTATCCATATGTATGATTGATATGGGGCATGAAACTATGAAGACTAAATAAAATTAACTTTTAGCTTTATTTTTTGTTTCAAATTATTTTGAAAAATCGTGGAGAATGATGTTATCGGTAAATAATCTCTTTTCGGTAAAAATACCGAAAAATCCGGTTTAAGTCCATGCACAGACAACCTGAAAATTGCAGTATGAATTTATATTCTAAATTCCATGCATATCCGTTCATATTCGTCAATATTTCACTTGAATCTTTTATTTATCATGAGATTTTAGCAAAATGTAACATAGTAAAGGCAACACCGCACCCTGCAGCCCAGATGACAAGAACGACAAGCTGTCAAGATTAAGGATGTTAGGATCAACGAAATGTATCGATATGTATCGATTCTTATCGTTCTAGGAAGTATCGATACTCTAAAATATTAGAATAAAATTATCGATATCCAGCGGAAGGAAACAAAGAAGAAAAGTAATCTGAAGTCAGTCACTCTTTCTGACACAGTCCGGATCAGAAGATGACGATACTCGTGAAATGTATCGATACACCCAAGTGTCGTATATAAAAATATCGATCCATAATATCGGGTATGGGAAGCAAAAGTATCGATACTTCTAAATATATGATCGTATCGAACATCCCTACTGTCAAGATGTTTAACCCGAGGTACCGACGGAGCTATTTTGCGGCGTCATGGAAATAATTTTAAATTTTCATTTGCATATTTTCAAGTGTTGTGCAATGATTTTGGGAAAAATTCCACGTATAGCCTTATAAAGCATAGTAAAGTATATTTCAACGGTTGGCGGAACTTACTCCACTGGAATCAAGGGTTAACGGGTCCCACACTTGTGTCACTCGTTGGGGAGTTTTGAAATGTAATAATCAGCTGTTATTCAAATATTGTCTAATATAAATATAACCTTTACGACATATATTTGGGTATTTTAAAGACGTTCCAAAATTATCCGGAAATACAAAGGCCCTATTCGCTTCGGCAAATGTAAAATTATAAATGTGTATATATATCCTCAGAAACATATCTTTGTTTTATGATAATTAAGGGGGTAGGAGTCTATACGAATTTTTTTATTCTTTCAACGAACTCACTTGAAACTTTGTACAAATACTTCAATATTTCTTGAACTACATCCTTTGAAGAGATGAAATAAACCTTGGTAATTCGGACCCAACTTTCTATTCCTGCAATATTTATATCTAAAGCGTCGTGTACAAAGTCTCAACATACGAGGGTGGTCCCAGAAGTACCCGGCCTGAAATAGAGATGGCGCTGGTTGTTTGAAAAATATCATTGTATTAGAAAGTATGCAACCTATAAAGCATATGTGCCACGTTGTTTAGTATTTGTTTGGCAGCCATCAATACTGAACGTTTTCAGTGATTTTGTGAATCTGGCGAAAATTGGTCATCGTTATGTGGTACAATACTTTTATTTCAAAGGCCTCAGCCCAATCAATATAAAAGCTGAACTGGATTCAACTCTGGGGAGTCTGCTCCTTCGTTTAACAGTAAAATATTGGGTAGCAGAGTTTGAGCCGTATGAGCTGCCAAGACGAGCATCGCAGTGGTCGACCAAATGAGGTAACGACTCCAGAAATGGTGAAGAAAATTCACAAAGCGGTACTGAATGATCATCGAATGAAAGTGCGCGAGCTAGCAGACATAGTAGGCATTTTAAAAATTTGGACATGAGAAATCTGTGTGCAAGATGGGTGCCGCGATTGCTCACAATCGAGCAAAAACAGTGTCGTGAAGACGTTTCAATTGAGTGTTTAGCGAGGTTTCACAGCAACAAAGCAGAGTTCTTGCGTCGTTTCATAACCATGGTTGAAACATGGGTCCATCACTTCACACCCGAGACAAAAGAACAATCAAAACAATGGACACAAAAGGTACAACCGGCTCCAAAGAAGGCGAAGACCGTTTCATCTGCAGGCAAGGTTACGGCGTGGGTTTTTTTGGGATGCGCGTTGGAAAATTTTTATTGACTATCTTGAAAAGGGTAAAACTATGAACGGCGATTATTATGGGAACTTATTGCAACGTTTGAGCGATGAAGACAAGCAAAAACGGCCGCATTTGGTCAAGAAGGAAGTGTTGTTTCATCAAGATAATGCACCAGCTCACAAATCCGTTATTGCGATGGTCAAAACTAACTAATTAAAGTTTGAATTGCTGCCTCATGCACACTATTCACCAGATTTAGCCCTCTCGGATTATTTTCTGTATCCAAACTTGAAAAAATGGCTCAGTGGTCAAAGATTTTTTAACGATGAAGAAGTGATGTCGGCAGTTAATGGCTATTTTGAGGAGCAAGACAGTTCTTTTTATAAAAAGGGTATCGAACTTATTGAACATCGCTGGAAAAAGTATATAGTGCTCAAAGGAGATTGTGTTGAAAAATAGATACAATTTTTTCCAAAATTTTTCCGTTTTGTTCGTTGGGTCGGGTACTTCTGGGACTACCCTTAGGTCAATGGGATTTGGAATTTTTGTCAACAGACCCTACGAGGGTAAAGTTTGGGGAGAAAAGTTTCTCAGTTTGTTGAATTACTTCTTGATATCCATTGATAATGGAAAGCAGGAGACGGCGACGATTTTTGATCGATCGTGATATGGAATCTGTCGTACATGAGACTGACTTGCACTTGGCTGCATTTAATTTTTTCTTTTTCGTCAAGGCTCTTGAAAAAGAAACTGGTGACATTACATAAAAGCCTTTTAACGGTTAAAATATAAGGCATTTGGTTGTTATTTCATTTTTATTGACATTATGGGAAAACTGCCGTTGAGTGGTCAGAACGGGACATCATCAAAAATAAAACAAATAGAAAAGTTTGCATACAAAACCGAAATCCACCGGAGGCCAGAGGCTAGTTAGTATCTGCACACACGTAAAAAGTATGCCCTCCTTCGCAGTCGGTTAAAAAACAAGAATGTAGTTTACCTCCGCTACAAACCATATTTCTGGTTACTGGTAAGATCCTCGAAGCTATAGTTCAATAACAAAAGCATGATCCATAGACTATAACCTGTGGGACCATAGGATTGTCAAAGGTGCAAGGATTTCAACATGAAAACACTCAAAGTCTCCAAACTACAGTCTTAGATGAAATACGCATGACATACATTCTTCGAAATTTTGACAACATTCGTGCAGAAGTTATGAGAATTATGTGCAAAACAGTCAACTGCAGACAAGTGATCTAAGAAGCAGTTGTTTTTCTGTTATACAGCTAAGGAGGGTAGCAACTGGACTGACGGCCCAGTCATACCTCCGGTAAAATGCTACTGAAACTTTCAACTTGTGACATAAAAAGCTAAAAGCTCTTTGAATTTGTCTGCGATATTCCCAAGTCCTAATGGATTCAGAGAAGTCGGAAAGTAAGTTTTATTCAAAAGTTAAACGCCATAACCGTGTTTCTACCTCGAAACTTTTATTTCGAGGACTCGCATTAGGTATGCGATGGTTTGAGCAAGTGATAAAGGTGACTCTCCCTTTTAGCAACTTATTTTCCTTGCAGTTACTAAGCACATTCCTACTCATTATCGTAATCAATTTTCAATTTACAAAAAGTGATTGTGGTACAGTGACTGACGAGTCCATCTAGCAGACCAAATACCCGGTGGCAATAAAATGCCCTGAAAAGTCAGTAGTTCATGTGATATTCTATAGGGGCCAACATTTTTATGCTACTGGAGTCATTGAGACACTCCATGTACAAAATTTTGAGTCGGTTACCTCTCGAAAGATACAGAGTGACATTGTCTTTTTTGGATTTTACATATTACGAAAATAATCCTTGACAACGCTATAACAAGTCGGATATTGATGAAATTTGAAACAAAATTTGCTACTCTACCAAAGACAAAAAAATGTAGATTGTGAGATGCGACAACAGTTTTAAACTTCTGCTCACTTATTGCTGCATCTGAGGATTTTTTCTATCAAAGGTCCAGTAGTGTAAAAACGGTTCTGACAAAATCTACGTTTAAAAATAAAAATAAGATCGCGTTACAGAGAGAGAGTTCAGAAATAGCGCCACTGCTTTATTGACACAGCTTCACTTGTCTCTAATTAAGGCACGCGAGGAAATAAAGATATCCGGACACAAAAAATAGCTACTCTGAGCTATTGAGACGGAAACTTTTTTTAACTCCCAGCAACGAGGATAAACTTCAGGACGACAGAAAAACTTCACGTAGCATAGAAAAAACACAAAGTTGTTTATCGAATTAATTACCCTGTGAAAGTTTAGCCAGGAAAAAAGCAATGTTCTCTAGTATGATGGATTGTGTTTGTAGGAAACTTACGCAGACTATAATACATGATATAAAGTTTGGCGAGCCGGCTTCAAGGAAATAAATGTAAGGCTTGGAACAAGTTGCTGTTATTATGAATACTGTAATACAAGCGTGTTTAGCTCTTGTTTGAACTTAGGGTATTATTATACACCGAAGGTTGCACAGTAGCTTTAGTTTTTTTGGAATCCACTCTGCATGCTAGCAACCGCGAAGCTTTAATAGACCAATTAAACTTTAGTCGATAATCCGAGATAATATGCATGATAGAATTACAATCATATTTTATATCTGACCACTACCAAGTTGATTTCATCCTCAACTCTTACCTTGAAAAATGCAGATAGCCCCCACACTCTTAAAATCATAATATACAATTTTTCCATTTCATGTCTGCAACTCTATGGCAAAATGCGAATGTGATTCCAGATAGTCCTTCCCATAATGAGAAGCCAGCGTTTTTTATTTTTTCCTATTTTACTCTTACCTAGTTGGAGCGGCTTTGAAGACCAGTAATCTTTTTTGATCCCGGTATAGTGGTAACTGCTGTTATGATTTTATCAAAGTAAGCAGTACCAAATGTCAGTGGCATGTCGTCAGTTTACAAAGAATCATGTTAGATTCTATCGATATACAAAACAGCGCCATGTACAAGATCGTACTGAGGAATTTCCAAAAAAGCACTAAACAGCTGCACATAGTTGGCTATCTTTGGTGGATGGACGAAACCAGCATGATCAATTTAGACCAGAGTTCCCCAAACTTTTTTGTGTCGTAGACCCCTTGCCATGTTTTTCCGTGTTGGGTAGACCCCCTACTTACCTGATATTGATTTCCTGTAAATTTCTAACTGTAGTGAAGTTTAGTGTTGAAAACTTAAAGTAAAAACACATGATAATTTATACATTCATTAATTGAATTTAAATTAAAACTACTCAAAATAAAGTTTTGTATCTGTTATGTAAAATATACGTAACATTAAATAAACAGGTGTCTGACCAATAAGTGCCCCGCATTGGGAATAAGTGCCCGCGTTGAAAAAAAAAATAAGAGGGATAAAATAAAAAAAGTGAAAAATAATAAAAAAAAAGTTTACTTAAAATAGTACAATAAGCGAGTTCGTTTATTAATTATAACATAAACGTATGTTCTACAATAATTTCACTGTTAGTTTGATTAAATTTCGCTTCTTATACGTTTAAGCTACAGTATCTAAAAATAGGCAAAAAATTAATGAATTTTAGTGTGTACCTTCCTTGAATTTTCAGAATAATTTAAAAAAAAAATATTTTCTATAAAGGGGGGCTTTTTAAAAAAATCAATGCGGGCACTTATTCCCAATGCGGAAATTTATTGGTCAGACACCAATAAACATGAAATAAACTATAAATAAAATAACATAAGCAGTAAGTCAATATTTTTAGTGAGAAGGATGAACCTGATGCTTTAACAATAAATTATCATCATTTGACGTCAAGTTTGTAAGGGTTGATCTTAAATGTCCTCGGCTAATGATGTCCAGTCTGTTTCTTTTTTTCGTTAGGAGATGGGTAACAGCGCTGAACCCCCTTTCCACTAGGTATGACGATGGAAAGGAAATTAAAATTTTCCTCGCTATATTCCATAATACGGGATAAGTAACGGGTATGTTGTTTTGCAGCCAGAATTGCTGATATCCATTTTTAAACTGAATCTTAAGTTCTTCGTTTGTACTTAGTGCAATCAGTTCCTCTTGTATTATGACATTCGTTTCTTCTATGTCACCATATGGATCAATTATCCACTGTGGTATTACCATAGTCAAAATATCCTTAAACCTAGACTCAAAATCTGAATAGAGGGCATTTAAATGTTGAACGTAAGTTGAAACGTCTTCCTGGCAGCTTGTCTGTGGCAAATTGGGGAACTGAGAAAATTCGCCCCGTCCAATATTTTACTTCATTAGTTTAACTCTGGCAAGAAACGCCGATCAGATGGACTTTGTTTTAATCAAATTTAAACTGTTTCCTTGTAATTGCAAGTTAACCATATTAAATTTTGTAAACAAATCTGGTAAATAGGCGATGTCTGTTCTCCTCTTCATTAAGTTTTCTTTTAAAATTTTATCTTTGGTATCCAGAAATTCTAAAATAGTCTCAAAAAGTGCAAAAAATCATGTCAAACATAAGCCTTTCGACAGCCAGCGTACTTCAATGTGAAGGAGTAATTGATGAAAGTGTTCGTCATTTTCTTCACACAACTGCGCAAATAACCGCGTATTCAACGCGTTGCTTCTGATTCGGTTTATTGCATCAATGACTAAATGAAGTGATTCATGCAATCTAACACTCAAATTTTTAGCAACTAAATGTTGTCGATGGATGACGCAATGTATTGCTAACACTCCTGACACATTTTGTTTTAAATAGCTTATAAATCCACGATAACGTCCAACCATGGCAGGTGCTCCATCTGTAGCTACTGATATTACATTTGATAAAGGAATTGCTTTTTCAATGAAGTAATCCTTCAAAACATGAAATATTTATTCACCTTTAGTGTCGGTTATCAAAGTTCTTGCGAAGAACAGTTCTTCGTAGATTTCTTGATTCATAATAAAACGAACATGTGCCAATAATAATGCTGCATTATCAAGTAAAGTTGACTCGTCCAGTTGTCTAGAGAAATGGGTCGTTTGCAAATAATTACATAAGAAGCTTTCAATATCAGAACTCATTTCATCAATACGTCTTTCAACAGTATTGTTGCTTAAGGGAATTCTTTTAATGATATCAGATGCAGGTTTGTGTAAAACAGTTTTTAAAACCTCTTCAACGCTGGCAAAATTAACTTCTCTCCGATAGTATGCGGTTTTCCGGATTTTGCTATAAGTAACGAGATATTGTGAGATGCCCGCAAACCATCATCATTTAGACTATCCGAGAAAAGGCTTAGTTACCAACATGAATCTTGGAAAAATGTAACGAATCAAGTTAGTCAAACAAGTAGTACCGTCCATCTGGCAATCTCACCTTACTCACACGTGGCATTCCGATACAGCGGCAGTCATTTGACGACACTTACGAAGACCGGCACGTCGGTCAGTGAATCCAGAGAGCAAGCATAAAATTGTGTAAAAATATTTCAAAAATTATCAGGATTCTCTGAAACATCGAAAACATGCGATATATTTATTTTTTCCGTTTTTGGCTTTTAGCAAAAATGTCATCCAAATCCGAGCAGTACTTTCCAAGTTATAGACACCCCAACGATTTGTGGACAGACCGAGAGACAGGCCCATAGCGATGAGGTTACAATACTTCCTTCAATAGGCGTGGAAGGTAAAAAAGGAGTTAAGTAGATTAACTTGCTACTTTCCTCGCACTCAATAAGTCAGTTTATCTTTCTAGCTGCATAGAAATTCGAAGCGTAAACGGTGATTGGTTAATTATACCAAGTGACATATAAATCCGAACACCAAGTTCAAATGGTTTTATTTTAATGAAAGTTGGTGAATGTAGGTATTTATCTTACTGTAAATAACAAGTGAAACAATTTTCAGCCTTATCAGTTGGACATTCCGGTTTTTATACTGCTTTTTTTTAATTCACTAACGCTCTAAAAATGAATATTTCAGCCGCAGTAAAGAATCAACGTTGGCGGATTTTGGTTCTTGACATCCTTTGCGATCGGTTACGATGCCTAGAGTACGGAGACCTGTACGATTTCGTCAACTTAGTGAGTTTGATAGGGGCCGTATAGTGGGACTTCGGGAAGCTGGACTTTCTTTTCGGGCAATTGCAGTTAGAGTGCAAAGAAGTGTAGACACTGTGGTTAGGTGTTGTCAGGCATGGCCTAGAGAAGGCCGTACACAAAGAGCAAGGGGCACTGGACGCCGCCGTAGAACAACAGACCGTGAAGATCGCCGCCTAAGATTATTGGCCTTAAGGGACCGTTTCTCCACTACCAGGTCCATTGCAAATGAATGGTTTGCAGAACACGGAAGACCTATTGGCATGCGAAGTGTTTACCGACGAATGAGAAGTTTTGGCTTGTTTTCATACCGGCCACACTGGGTCCTCCCTTTAACTCGGGAACACCGACGTAATCGCCTTGAGTGGTGCAGACAACGGTCACTCTGGGATCAGGAATGGAACAGTATTGTCTTTAGTGACGAGTCTCGATTTTGTTTAGGCATGCACGATGGTCTTGCCAGGGTTAGAAGGCGTGGTGAGAGGAGGAATCCACAGTTTTTTGTTGAAGGACATGTTCATCACACTGTTGGAGTTATGGTTTGGGGTGCTATAGCTTATGGTTCCAGGTCACCTTTAATCTTCATCAGAGGTAACATGAACGCGCAGCGTTATATCCACGACGTTCTAGAACCCCATCTTTTACCCTATCTTGACACCCTGGCAGATCCAACTTTCCAACAAGATAATGCCCGATCACATGTTGCAAGAGTCACAATAGACTTCTTTCAACATAATGATGTCACATTGTTAGGTGCGTTGGAGAATGCGTAGCACATCAGGGTGCATCCACACAGTATTAAAGGTCAAAGGGGTTTAAAGCAGTGCAATCATTTTGAAATTTTTATCATTTACTTATTATGCTTCATAAGTACTTATACAAAATTTTATTAAAATAAAACCGTTTAAACTGGGTGTTCGGATTTATATGTCACGTAGTATATTAGTCTTATTTTACTCATCATTGATGTCCCGGTTCATGTACTCTTAAAACTTCAAACAGCCGGCAGTCGAGTCGATAAGTGCGACTCGGTAATTCTACGCACGTATTAGTCTTATTTTACTCATAATTGATGTCCCGGTTCATGTACTCTTAAAACTTAAAACAGCCGGCAGTCGAGTCGATAAGTGCGACTCGGTAATTCTACGCACATATTAGTCTTATTTTACTCATCATTGATGTCCCGGTTCATGTACTCTTAAAACTTAAAACAGCCGGCTGTCTAGTCGATAAGTGCGACGTCGTTCCTCGATGAACAAACATCGTCGTCGGTGGTGCTAAGGGTCATTTAATTTTTTTGTAAACGTGTCCGTAGCTACGTTTTTTATAAGAAGAACTTGTTCTAAAAATTATCCTTTACGAACTGATGACAGCCTAGCGTGGAAAGAATAGAGTGAAATTACTTGACACCACTTGTTTTTATATTATGTACTATGTAGCATGGTAGAATAAATGTTACTTGTCTTAATCTCAGGATTCTGGGAAGTAGTGCTCAATGTGTTCAATGGTGCACCTTGTTCGTAGATCCGGCGTTTCAACATTTATTTGATGTCTTTTTCAGGGCTACTGAATGCAATAAATAAATTTCGAAAAGTTACAAAAGTACCTGATAAAGTTATATGTACAAAAAACCGGATCAAAATAATATAAACACTTATTTCGCTCGTTTGTGTATGCGTTATTTTTAACACCTGCTTTTCAAACAAATAACTATTTGATATTTTTGTTAATTTGTCGATATTCGCTTAAATTTTGCATTTGGTTATCTGATAACTTGATTTCTGTTTAGCTTTTGGGAGATGAGTGATCCTTCAACTGCAGCTCAAGTCAAGTGCCAAACATTAGGAATCCTTAATATTTTAAAAAAATATTCAAAGCCTCAGAAGGAACGCGCGACTTTTCACTATCGTAGAATAATAAAAAATCCGATAAAACCAACATTGGTGCAGCCACCAGCGATAATATCAGTCAGCAAAGTGATCGATGTCGGAATCCATTACAACTAATTGTTTGCTTGTCTGATCGACTCCTGCAATGGGGAGTTTAAGGAACTCTCCGCCGTTTTATGAATATTAAAAACTTCCAATTGGTCTCGAGCTCCAGCAGCTTTAATGAATGGAATTAATCGACCAAGCAACTTTTCTCGAATGATAAATTTATGGGCTTCCTTTTCGGAAATATATTAATTCGTCACTCAGGAGGCACCAGCTGTAGGATCAATTAAGATTCCTGAGACGGAAAATTACCTAATAAGTCTGTTTTTAATAGATTTCGATGAATTTAATAGCCCAGACAATAAACAGCAAAAAATAATGCAAGTTCCCACTACGCTGGAAATTGGTAAATAACTATTATGAATATATATACAGGGTGTTTCAGTTTATTGTTGCATAACTTTAAGATTCGATAGAACTTTTAAAATTAAAGCGTAAAGTCTGTATAAACATGGATCGAAGAATGCGTGGCTTCCGAAATACAGGGTGTTTAAATTTACTTTCTAAAATAGTTTTTTTTAAATATTTCGAACAATATTTGATGTATAACAGTGAAAATTGGTACACAAGGGTTTTTTGGTACGACAAAACGAACCATGGGCATAGTTTTACTGTAGTCGCTAGAGGGCGCTCTCTACTGTACCTGTAGTGTTTTAAAATGACCGAAAAAATTTTCTTAGTGCAATTTTTTGCTTTTTGAATAAAAAACTGATTCTTCGCACTTTTCATCATGAAAAAGCTCTTCTGTGACTTTTATTTATGATAAAATAACGTTAAAAAGTCAGTATCTCGATAATTTTTAGAAGTAGGCTGTGCTTGCAAATATTTTTGAAATTGAAAGCAGAATAAGGTCAAACGTCAATTAATTGACAGTTAGTTTTGTTGTCTGTTGAAACCTGAAACGTTTTTTTGCAATTGTGAATGCACGAAATTTAGTTTCTTTTACCTGTTTTTTTTTGTAAGTTTTATAAAAATGCCATTTTTATTCTCCAATCAAGAGTTAGCGGATATTCATTTTGTGAAGCCAGAGAATACGCACGAAGATTTCCAAACAGACGACATCCAACTCGCTCAGTATTTGTAAGAGTGCATCGCCAAATAATTGAAAATGGTTTTGGAAATCTCCAAAGGGATCAAAACATAAATGTTCGTCAGCGCAGATTTACCCGTATGATTCTGCGTGAGTTTGATAGAGATCCGACCACAAGTGTTAGGCGAGTTTCTGGTGCCTTGGGAATTTCAGCAAGCCATGTTCACCGTGTTCTTAGAAATGACCATAGACGTCCTTACCATTTGCAACCTGTGCAAGGACTACAGCCAGGGGATGGAGAACGAAGAATCTCATTTTGTCAGTGGATTCTTGATAGAACTGATAATAATAGGGAGTTTTTAAGTAACGTTTTATGGACCGATGAGTCATGCTTCACTAGACGTGGAGTGGTAAATTTTCATAATCAATATATTTGGTCGCATGAAAATCTGCATGCAGTTCGGGAAAGAAATTTTCAGCATGAATTTAGTGTGAACGTGTGGATTGGTATCTACCGTAATCGACTATTGGGACCCTACCTTTTGCCTGCAAGGTTCAATGCTGCGACCTTCTTGGAATTTTTAAAGGCTGAACATGCAAATATGTGGGATAATGTTATGTTAGATTTAAGAAGATTGGCCTGATCCCAGCTTGATGGTTGTCCAGATCATTATTCGAGAATAGTTAGAAACTGGCTGGACGAGAATTATCCAGGAAGATGGATCGGCCGTGGAGGACCAGTCGCCTGATCCCCTGACCTAAATCCATTAGATTTCTTTTTGTGGGGATTTCTAAAAGAAAAAGTGTACCAGACTCCCGTAACCACAAGAGATATGCTAATAGACAGAATTAGGAATGCATGTGATGAAATAAGGCCTTATTTGAATAATGCTATACCACGTTCGATCATTCGTAGATGTGAATTGTGTATTGAACAATTGGGTTTACATTTCGAGCAACTACTTTAGATTTTGTATGTTTGTCCTAACTATCCAATAGGAGTTTAGTTGTAAATAATTAATTTAATTTGTTAAAAAGAATATTGGAAAATTAGACAAATTAATATTCTGTTTTTTTTGTGTATATTTGGAGTTAGGAATTATTGCTGTGTTTAAAAACACAATCTGAACGATCATCTTAATTAATTGTAATGCCCAAATCGAAAATGTAAAAAAATATTTTTTTCCCATAAATAATTAAAAATGTATCGAACCTTAAAAATCGAAATATCTCAAAATATAACGAAAACTCACAAAAGAGCTTTTTTATGTTGAAAAGTGCGAAGAATCAGTTTTTTTATTCAAAAAACAAAAAACTTCACTAAGAAAAAATGTTCGGTCATTTTAATACACTACAGGTACAGTAGAGAGCGCCCTCTAGTGGCTACGGTAAAACTATGCCCATGGTTCGTTTGTTCGTACCAAAAAAACCCTTGTGTACCAATTTTCACTGTTATACAACAAATATTGTTCGAAATATTTAAAAAAAACTATTTTAGAAAGTAGACTTAAACACCCTGTATTTCGGAAGCCACGCATTTTTCGACCCATGTTTATATAGACTTTATGCATTAGTTTTAAAGGTTCTATCGAATCTTAAAGTTATGCAACAATAAACTGAAACACCCTGTATACAGGGTGTTTGGTGCATCGCTTGCCAAATTGCTATGGCGGACAGAGGAGGTCTTCTTCTATCACACCAGGTCCCTCAAACAGTTTTTAGCACAACGGAATTAATTATGTAGATTTTTCAATTTTTTTTAGTAAAAACTCCAAAATGTAATACAGAAAGTGAAATAAAAAAAATAAAGAGTATATCAACCTAATCATTAATTTATCTTAATGGGTGATGTATCAATCTTACAAAATCAACATTACCTGCCAGCAGCATGTAGTTTTTTATTTATAAACTCACAAAGGGTTACAAAGAAGAACAAAAACATGTAAGTCTCAAATTTGAATTTCTGAAAAAAAAACTAACAGCACTCGCGTTCTTAGAATTCCTTTAAAAACTACTCTATCTTATCCCGATTCTAACGGTATGCCACAAGTCACCAAAAAGTTTAACTAACTTATTGAATTTGCATTTTTGTGTACAGGGGAAGGAAAATAAAAAAAGGTGTAAAATCAAATTTCAATGATGTATTATTTTTTCTGTTTCACAAATCTTGTTCTAATTTTTGTCCTCTATTGCACAGGCACGCGCGACACCTTTCTCTTATCTCGACGATTGTCGTACGTAGGCGAATTTCTTGCCGAATCGTACCAAACGCCTCTTCTATTCTTCGGATCAACTCCTCCCTTGTTCCAACTTCTGTCGCGTAGACGAGTGCTTTTGCACGTCCCCAGATGTAAGAATAAAATGGAGTTAGGTTTGGGGAGGATGCAGGCCATGGAATAGGACCATCTCGTCCAATCCACGCATTCTGAAAAACATAATTTAGATGTTTCCGCACAACTAGCCTCCAGTGTGCAGGACAGCCATCATGTTGGAATACAATTCGTCTGTCGCCATTGAAAACACTGATCAACAGCCAAAAAATATCCTAAATAAAATCAACAAAATATTACTATTTTTAATGTGCTAAAACCGGAATAAAACTTATTTTTTCAATATTAGTTCAAGTTTTAGAGATACGGTAATTATATGTGTTCCTGCTGTGACAATGTTAATATACTGTAATCCACAAGAACGCACGTGCTACATTTTTATATTCGGCAAGGAAAGATGATGTAATCGGCATGATTGTGTTACGTTATGCATACGTGTACATTATATTGTTTTATATTAGCCATTTTTTCCTCAGTTGGCTGACAGCGTTCATGCAAGATGTCTCGAAAGTGTGCAAACAATCCAGATCAGTTTTGTTACGTGTGTGGTGATATGACTTTTGCGTCTCAGAGACGGTCTATTACTCCACTAATAACAAAGACATATCAGCTTTATTTCGGTTGTAAACTAGGTGATCAAGACAAACAGTGGGCACTCCTCATCTGCTGTAATACATGTGCTTCAAGTCTGAGGAGCTGGTTAAATGGCAAAAAACGGTCTATGCGCTTTGCTGTCCCAATGGTTTGGAGAGAGCCTACAAATCATATTAATGATTGTTACTTTTGCAAGGTACCTTGTGTTGGACAAGCCACAGGTATGTCCAAGAAATAAAAAATCGGTTATTAACTACCCAAACATACCATCTGCGATGAGACCTGTGCCTCACAGTGACGAAAATCCTATTCCAAAACCCCCAGAATCCTACACTTGCGAATCAGAAAACGAATCAGATCATGGCGATCGAGTGATTCGTCAGGAAGAAGATATGACATCAACGTCAAGAGATCCTGATTTTATACCGAGCACGTCATGCCACCAACCGCACAAAATAACACAGTCAGAATTAAATGATCTTGTACGAGATTTAGAACTTCCAAAATGTAAGGCAGAGTTACTTGGATCAAGACTGCAGCAGTGGAACTTGTTAGAAGACGATGTTTCGGTATGTGTTTTTCGTGAACGTCACAAAGACTTAGAACCATTTTTCAATATGGAGAATAACTTGGTTTTCTGCAGTAACATTAACGGCTTACTGGCGGCTTTAAGTATAAACTATAACCCAGAAGAATGGAGATTGTTTATAGACAGTTCAACATTGAGTTTAAAGGCAGTGTTATTGCATATTGGAAATATTTTACCATCTCTTCCTGTAGGGTATGCAGTTCACATGAAAGAATCATATGACAATATGAAGTACATATTGACATGCATAAAATACGATGAGCACCAATGGCATATTTGTGGCGATTTGAATGTTGTCGCGCTTTTACTTGGGCTGCAGCTAGGCTACACAAAGTTTTGCTGTTTTTTGTGTGAATGGGACAGTCGGGCAAAGGCACTTCATTACTCCAGACAAAACTGGCCTGTTCGTCAATTCCTAGAGCCAGGTCAAAAAAATGTACAGCGTATTTAGTAGATTCGAAAAAAATTTTATTGCCACCACTGCATATCAAGTTGGGCCTAATGAAAAACTTTGTCAAGGCATTAGATAGAGATGGGTCAGCTTTTCAATACCTGCGTCAGAAATTTCCAAGACTAAGTGAGGCAAAGGTTAAAGAAGGTATTTTTGTTGGGCCACAGATTCGAAATATTTTGAAAGATACACAGTTTGAAAACACTTTAACAGGTATTGAAAAAACTGCTTGGAATGATTTCGGTCTGGTGGTCACTAATTTCTTGCGAAATAGAAGAGCTGACAACTATAAAACCCTCGTCAAAAATATGCTGTCATCGTATCAAAAGATGGGCTGTAATATGTCTCTTAAGATACATTTCCTACACTCACACCTGGACTTTTTTTCTGACAGTTGCGGAGCCGTAAGTGATGAGCATGGCGAACGTTTTCATGGGGATATTTCAACAATGGAAAAAAGGTACCAGGGAAAGTGGAATCCTTCCATGGTTGCAGACTACTGTTGGACTCTTGGTAGAGATGCTCCAGAAATGAACCATAGATATATTCTTATAAGTATATGAATCTTGTTACTTTTTTTAATATATCCTTAAAAATAAAAAGTTTTTTTTCTAAGCCGCAACTAATTTTTTTATTTCATTGTCATTTTTGGATTCAGCGCCCCAAAATTAACAAAGAAGTGCACTTTTGCCACAAGATACAATTAAAAAACTAAAATTTGTTGTCCAGTGAAATTGGCGCCTCTTTCACCAATTCGGGCAACTTATTTTGCAGAAAATGTAGATAATTATCTCTGTTAAGACGAGCTGGCAAATAATGTGGCCAAATCACATGATTGCCAATTATTCCTGCCCAAACATTCACACTGAATCTTCTTTGAAAGGAGCTTGGCCTCTTCACTATTGGGTTCTGATCTTTTGAAGCCTAATGGTGCAGATTGGTGAATTTGGACTCAGCCGTCCACAGGATACTTGGCAAAAAGTCTGGATCGTCCACGTCTGTGTGCAGCAAGAAACGACAAAACCGGACTCGGTTGTCGAAGTCATCGTTTTCAAGACCTGCAATCAAAAAAATACTGGTAACATTAGTTTGCCGCCGTTACATGCTAAATAAAAGCGATAAGAAGTGTCCATTGCAGACATTTGTAAGTGTGATAAAAAAATTACGTACCTTGTACAGGAGTGTAGTGTTTATTATTCTGGCGAAGTACTTTCCACACTTTCCAAATTGAAATGCTCAGTGATGGAAGCTGCATTTCGGCTGCTTTGAGTAGAATCTTCCTCGAAAAGTGCCAAAATCCTTTTATCGATGTCAACATTGTGTCGCACTACGACACCTCTTGGTATATTATTGCTCAGAGTACCGGTTTCTCGTAAGCGTCGATGAGTGTTTTGGAATGTGTGGCGAGTAGGTACACGCCTGTTAGGATATCGCTCTTCGTAGATTCTTTGCGCTGCTCGTGCAACACGGTTGACTTGTCCGTACACCAACAATATGTCTGCATAACCTTCATTTGTAAATGCAGCCATCATCAAAACAGAACTCAGCGAAAACTGACAGAACAACAACAGTCACAGGTCGCGGCACTACGTAGAAGCAACAAAAGCGTTGGGCAGCCAGCAGGGGCGAACCTCGATGGAAAAATGGACCCACGTCATCCCTGTCGGTTAGCCGCTCAACTAGTAAAAGAGAGAGACAGATGATACTCTCCAGGTTTACAGTTCCACGGTCCGTAACGCGTCAATCGCCTGTCATCTGTCGACGCTTTATCTTTCCGTGCCGTCCCCCTCTCCACGTGTAGCGGAAACAGAAGGTTAGGCCCATATCGTCAGTCGTCCCTACAATTGTAGGGCGCCTTTATGGCCTCCTTGATTGTCATAGTTTCATACTTCTCCGTGTCAACGCTCTATTTTGAGGTTATGTCACAAACATCTATTTGCATCAAATTGTGCTTGCTTTTGAGTTATATCATGTTTTATCAGCCTGAAATTTCCTACAATTTAAAAAGAAAACATACCTTCACAGTAGGACAGCGCTGACGCTGACACGGGACAAGTGTAATCCAGAAATTTTTGAAGGAGAGAAAGGAGTACGACAATCAAGGAGGTCATAAACGCGCCCTACAATTGTAGGGTTTGTTGTAAAACGACAGATACCTTCGTTAAATGTTAAAAATATCAATCCACCCGAACAAGTTAAAAATATTACACGTGAGATGACATTTTGTTGAAACAATCGGAATGCGGTCTCTAAGGCCCGTATCGTCAGTCGTCCCTACAATTGTAGGGCGCGTTTATGACCTCCTTGATTGTCATAGTTTTATACTTCTCCGTGTCATCGCTCTATTTTGAGGTTATGTCACAAACATCTATTTGCATCAAATTGTGCTTGCTTTTGAGTTATATCATGTTTTATCAGCCTGAAATTTCCTACAATTTAAAAAGAAAACATATCTTCACAGTAGGACAGCACTGACGCTGACACGGGACAAGTGTAATCTAGAAATTTTTGAAGGAGAGAAAGGAGTATGACAATCAAGGAGGCCATAAACGCGCCCTACAATTGTAGGGACGACTGACGATACGGGCCTTAGAGACCGCATTCCGATTGTTTCAACAAAATGTCATCTCACGTGTAATATTTTTAACCTGTTCGGGTGGATTGATATTTTTAACATTTAACGAAGGTATCTGTCGTTTTACAACAAACCCAATGTTCCCGTCCTTTTGTTTTTATACTGATTATAAGTTCGATCTTCTCTACGTTCGTTCTGAAACACCTTGTGGCTGCAACCTCACCGACGAGTAAGTTGTCTGACAATTTAAATCTGTCCTGTTTTCTTTGCTAGCATCACAATTGTGTTTTCAGAATCCTGATCAAGGCTCCATAGAGAATGCCGAAAGCTTGATTTTATCGTCAAAAGAGTCAACTTAAGCCTAAGAGTTTTGCCAATTTCCCAATTAACAATTAATTGTATTTTGTACCCAACTGGTCGTTGGCTTTAGCAATGACTACCGCTCATATAATTATACAGGGTGACTTTGAAGTTGAGTCATTAATTTTGAGATAATGATTGTAGAAGGAAGATAAACCAAAATATGTATGTAAAAATTAAAAAAAAATAAAAAAAAATGTTACCTTGTTTTATAAAGTATCCTCCCGACAAGTATTTCACTGCGGACCTGTATTTGATCGTGCGGTCTTGGAGCACCGGCATGCCCTCCCCTGTGAGGTCTTAAGTCACCTGATTCACGAGCCATTTGTACTACATTAACAAAGGCACGAGGGGTTGGTTGCACTCGATTAAGAATAAGAATCATGTCCACAAGTTCAGCATTTTCGTAAACATGTGCCATTTTTTATTTCGTTTGAGCCACGCAACAAACACCACTATTTACTCACGGGTTACCGACTGACACATTGACTGAATACAACTGATTAATAATTGTAGTAAAAACATCGTTTCAAATTCTTTCGCTTTTTTGTTTCCGATGCGATGAACCGATAAGGCGGATTATTTCCGTTGTTGTCAAACACGAGCACATAATATTGTTATTGAGACAGTGCGGTACTCAAACTTCTAAAGGGCTATAACTTTGTTACTTTAATTTTACCAGAAAAATGTTAAAGGAAAAAACATTTCATTAGATCAGATATACTCACTGTTAAAATAAATGACACAACTTCGAAGTCACCCTCTATATGTATATCTCAAAACTACTCATATATCCTTAGAGGTCAATCTTGTTTTATTTTGGTTGGAATGTCGAAATAATCATGTTTTATATATTATATAAAAGTTGTAAATAATACAACTATCTATTAAACTAGTTCAAGTACTTTTGTTTATTAAAATGCATACCAATACGATAACACCCCTATAACACATAACTTTGACAAAGTATCTCCTAAGAAACGTCTCGTTGGTATCAAGGCCTCCTATGTTATTTTGAAACTAATTGTATCTCGGGCTCTTCGAGAATGATCTAATTTTTTTATTTTTATTTTTACGAAAACAAAGCACTTATTTGTAGCAAATTGGAGGTCTATTTCAAAAATTGCGCGTTTGAAAAAAACAGTGACGTGCTATTTTTATTTGGAAAAATAATGCCATAGTCCCCTGTATCTCCACCACTGGTGCACTTAGGTAAATCCACATACCAAATTTTAATTCATCCAGTTAACGGTTTTGAAGATATTAAAAAAGTGTTTTTTATGTTCAAACTGCCACCCCTTTCAATGAAATCCTCGAGGAAAAAATGTTACCTAGAAGACCCCCCTTAAAATGCGGTTCTGTGAATGATTTTTCATTTTTGGTCACGACTTGTGAATCAGGGTTCACTGAAAAACACTATGTTGAATTTAACCGCTGATGAGTCACACGCCTCTCGCCCAGTCGATGCGAGCACCCGATGAATCTGACCCACCAGGTCATCAGACCTGACAGCATCACTCCATATCCATTTTTTTACTAACTCGAAAATAATCTACTTGATGCCCGAATTTTTTTTTATACTCCAACTACCACGAAGGCCTAAGGCCTAAGCACCCATTGGGTACCGTGGGGCTATAGGGGGATACTTGGAAAGGGGGGGGACGCCACACGGACTCTGGCGAGGGAACACGTGTGCATGCAACATGCACACATTCTGGCTCCGCCTACGAGATCCGCCGGGTGGTACCTCCGCGTTCGACAGTCAGAGACCATCTACCACCTACGGACAATCACAACATCCATAGCCAAGAGAAAAATTTCTCCTGGACGGGACTCGAACCCGCATAGCGCACGGCGACTGATCAGGAGACCGAAGAGTCTACTACTGCGGCCACCGCTGCTGCCTGTATTACGTGGGAAGTATGGAGTTGACCTGCTTGGCCTCATTATTCACATAAAGAAGTATCTCCGCTTCATCTATGAAAAGTATAGAACTCGTAGTATACCTTTATGGTCGTCTTCAAACATTTTGTGTATTTTCAATCTTGGATACTGTTAGCTGAAATACAGGGTGTTTCAGTTTATTGTTGCATAACTTTAATATTCTATAGAACTTTTAAAATTAATGCATAAAGTCTATATAAACATGGGTCGAAAAATGCGTGGCTTCCGAAATACAGGGTGTTTAAATTTACTTTCTAAAATAGTTTTTTTTTTAATATTTCGAACAATATTTGATGTATATCAGTGAGAATTGGTATACAAGGGTTTTGTGGTACGACAAAACGAACCATGGACATAGTTTTACTGTAGCCGCTAGAGGGCGCTCTCTACTGTACCTGTAGTGTATTAAAATGACCGAAAATTTTTTCTTAGTGCAATTTTTGCTTTTTGAATAAAAAAACTTATTCTTCGCACTTTTCAACATAAAAAAGCTCTCTTTTGAATTTTCGGTATAAATAGCCTTTTTTGAGATATTTCGATTTTTAGGGTTCGATGCATTTTTAATTATTTATGATAAAATAACGTAAAAAAGTAAGTATCACGATAATTTTTAGAAGTAGGCTGTGCCTGCAAATATTTTTGAAATTGAATTTATTTATGGGAAAATAATATTTTTTTACATTTTCGATTTGGGCATTACAAGTAATTAAGACGATCGTTTAGATTGTGTTTTTAAACACAGCAATAATTCCTAACAGAATATTAATTTGTTTAATTTTCCAATACTATTTTTAACAAATTAAGTTAATTATTTACAACTAAAATGCTATTGGATAGTTAGGACAAAATCTAAAGTAGTTGCTCGTAATGTAAACCCAATTGTGCAATACACAATTCACATCTACGAATGATCGAACGTGGTATAGCATTAGTCAAATAAGGCCTTATTTCATCACATGCATTCCTGATTCTGTCTATTAGCATATCTCTTGTGGTTACGGGAGTCTGGTACACTTTTTCTTTTAGAAATCCCCACACAAAGAAATCTAATGCATTTAGGTTAGGGGATAGTGGAGGCCAGGCGACTGGTCCTCCACGGCCGATCCATCTTTCTGGATAATTTTCGTCCAGCCAGTTTCTAACTATTCTCGAATAATGAGCTGTACAACCATCAAGCTGGAACCAGGCCAATCTTCTTAAATCTAACATAACATCATCCCACATATTTGCATGTTCAGCCTTTAAAGATTCCAAGAAGGTCGCAGCATATAACCTTGCAGGCAAACGGTAGGGTCCAAATAGTTGATTACGGTAGATACCAATCCACACGTTCACACTTAATTCATGCTGAAAATTTCTTCCCCGAACTGCATGCGGATTTTCATCCGACCAAACATGTTGATTATGAAAATTTACCACTCTCCGTCTAGTGAAGCATGACTCATCGGTCCATAAAACGTTACTTAAAAGCTCCCTATTATTATCAGTTCTATCAAGAATCCACTAACAAAATGTGATTCTTCGTTCTCCGTCCCCTGGCTGTAGTCCTTGCACAGGTTCCAAATGGTAAGGACGTCTATGGTCATTTCTAAGAACACGGTGAACATGGCTTGCTGAAATTCCCAAGGCACCAGAAACTCTCCTAACACTTGTGGTCGGATCTCTATCAAACTCACGCAGAATCATACGGGTAAATCTGCGCTGACGAACATTTATGTTTTGATCCCTTTGGAGATTTCCAAAACCATTTTCAATTATTTGGCGATGCACTCTTACAAATACTGAGCGAGTTGGATGTCGTCTATTTGGAAATCTTCGTGCGTATTCTCTGGCTGCTTCTGCTGCGTTTCCATTTACAAAGCCATACACAAAATGAATATCCGCTAACTCTTGATCGGAGAATAAAAATGGCATTTTTATAAAACTTACAAAAAAAACAGGTAAAAGAAACTAAATTTCGTGCATTCACAATTGCTAAAAAACGTTTCAGGTTTCAACAGACAACAAAACTAACTGTCAACTAATTGACCCATGTTTGTATAGACTTTATGCATTAATTTTAAAAGTTCTATCGAATCTTAAAGTTATGTAACAATAAACTGAAACACCCTGTATAGTATCCAAGCTATCCAAATACAGCTAAGTGAAGCTTGGATCCTCCACCATGTCAAATACATAGTCCGATCACCTTGCTCTGCGAAATTAAAATAGAAATTCACAATTTCCTCGAATAACTGATTTCTTGTAGCATTCGTATATTACGTTTCCTCGCTCTAATCGCCGAATGTCTATTTGCCGTTCATCCCCAATATAGACATTGTAGAACATTCGCTAATAGGAGCCGCCTCTGTTCGTCGGTGAACCAAGCCGAAATAATAGAAATCCATTCGTAGCTGCAATAGCCATTCGAATAATCCATGCCCATGAAACAGCGAGTAGCATTGTTACTATTCTATTCGACTAGAATAATATTGCTCACATGATAGAGTGCAGGCCTTTGAAGTAACTTTATATCCGCTTGTAAAGCCTTGCCGGTCAGGCAATATTTCTCATCTTGTATATGAAATTCTATTCATACCAGGTTCTCTTTAACATTCCCCTACTATACTTTTGGCAACATAATCAATATGTCCCCCAAACAGGAAACAGTAATAACCTCCCTAAGATGGACTAGGAGAAGGAGAAGGATCTATGATTAAATAAAGCCATCCATACTATCACTTTGCTAGACAATGTGTGTTTTAAAATTCCACCGAATGTTGTTATTGTACCTTTCTTACTAAATTACGTGTGTCATTTTATTTCTAGCTTAAGTAGCAGGTATATCATTTATGAGGCCATGCATACCAGCGTAGGCAAGCTTTCTGTGGGTTTTCTCCCATTTTTATTGTACTAGAAGAAGTCCTCTAACTTTATCTCCTTGTAGTTTGGATAATAAACATTATTTTTTTTATTTTATAATAAAAACATATAAATTGTAACAACATGGCGTTACCAACTGAATGTTTGAATCTGTATTCTCCATTACAATGATAATAATTTTACAATATTAACATATTATTACAGCTGTATCTTAACCATCCTAATTACATAATATTAATTTTTATATTTATTTTTTAAAAGGAATTTATTTTTTATTTACTACAAAGAATAGACACCTGAGCTATAAGCTTGTGTGTGTCACATAATACGAGGGATGTCTTTTAAGTTATGCATACGGAAATAAAACAACACGGTAGGTAGTTTTAAATGACTTTATTGTTTTTCGAAGTATTCTCCATGTAGATTAATACACATCTGCATGCGCTCCAACCAATTTTCAAAGCACTTATTCCACTTGTTTGCTGGAAGATCCAAATCGGCAATTTGGAATGCGTCAACTGCTTCCTCTGGTGACTGGAACATTTGACCACGCAGTCTGTTCTTAATTTTCGGGAAAGTAAAGAAATCGTTCGGACTTAGATCGGGACTATATGGAGGATGGTCCAATAATTCCACGTTCTCTTCCGTTAAATACTGCCTTGTTTTTTGGGCTGTGTGCGAGCTTGCATTGTCTTGGTGGTATACCAATTCGCAGTAACAGTTCTTTGCTCATTAAGAGGAACTGTTGCAATATGACTGGCTTTTGAAGCAAATGTCGCTACCATCTTTTTCGAAACACTTCGAGAACGGATGACTTTTGTTTTCTTTTCTTCACCTTGGGACACCCAAACAGCCGACTGTCGTTTATTTTTTGGTTCATAACAGTAAATCAACGATTCATCACCACTAACAATGCTGTACACATTTTTTTGCTTCCGGAATTGAAACGGTCAACCGTTTTTTGACATCAATTAACCCTGGCTGCTTTCTGCTCTTCAGTCAACAGGTGGGGTATCCAACGAGAGACTAATTTTCTTACTCCTAATTCTTCATGTAAAATTTTTTGAATTGAGGTCTTTGAGATCTTCAAGGACGCCTCAATCTCGCGATATGTCAGATGTCTATCTTCAACGATGAGTTTGCGCACAGCATCGACGTTTTCCTGGGTGACTGCCGTTTTTGGTGCACCCACCCTTTAATCGTCACTAAGACTCACCCGTTCAAGTTTGAATTCTCCATACCAACGGGAAATTGTCTACTGATGTGGCGCTTCCTTGCCGAAAACAGACAGTAACTCAGCAAGGCATTTTTGTTGCGATAATTGTCTCTGAAGGTTGCAATAAATTATGGCGCGAAAATGTTCTCGGTTGAGTTCAATTTTTCTAATGACTTGGTAACAATTAAAAATTCACTGTAGTGAGAACACTGCACGTATTGTTGTGAAACTTTGAATTTAAGCTTACCAAAGAGTGAGGTTAAGATTCAGTACTGACGATCGATCCGCGCGGCCTACTATGTTTCTATATGCAAAACTTAAAAGACATCGTATACAAATTCAATGCATGGCTAATGGTCATAAAGTGTATTATGAGCAAATGTATATACAAAAAAAAAAGAAACAAAAACATTAGATAGAAACGAAATGACTGGGTTGAGTCAAGGTACAATCGATGCAAGCATGTCAAAGTTATTTAAGATGAAGTTCTCAATTCTTTTTTTGAAACTATACTCCGAGAGGATTTTATATTCTAGGGCTAATTTATTATACAGCCTAATACCATCAAACTTAATGCATTTTTGGCAAACAGATTTATTCACTCTGGTATAAGTGTAACTTATATTTATTTTAGTTCTTGTTTCGTGGCTGGTTGGAACATTGTTTCTGGAGTGAACAAATTTCAGAGCAGCAAAGATATATAAACCTCCAACATTCAAAAGATTATTTTCAATGTAAACGAATCTGAAACTTGACCTACATGGGATACGAAAAATAGTCCTGGCAATATAATTTTGCGTGGTTTGTAATATTTTTAAAGTACTAGTGTATGCGGCTCTCCATATACTTATCCCGTGAGTTAGTAGAGACCCCACAAATGAGTTGTATATTGAAAGAAGGCTCTTTCTGCTTAAAATATTCCTAAGAATGACAAACTTATGAATAGTTCTCCTTAATTTCGATGCCAAAAGCTCGGCATGACTTTGCCATTTTAAATTACTGACAACAATGATTCCTAAGTATCTAATAACTTCAACTCTTTCGACAGTGTCAGCACTATCATTTATAATTAATGTTCGGTGGTTGCTTTGGTTGGAGAAAACGTTACATACTCAGTTTTAGAGATATTAAGTTTAAGTAAATTGTTATCTAGCCAACATTTGGCTTTATTTAATGACAACTCGGCAATCCGTATTGCGTCATCCCATGAATGACCAGTGCAAACTAAAACAGTATCGTCTGCATCTGATATCATTTTACAGTTGAAATTGCATCAAAGTAGTTTATTTATGTATATGATGTTGGTCCCAAAACCGTACCCCGAGGCACACCTATTTTGATCTTTGGAATGCTGCTTAAGTCTGACTCTAACTTAACTTGTTGTAACCGATCAGCCAAATAGTTCTCAAATAAGTTAAGAACTCCACTACGCACTCCAACACTTTCTAGTTTCTTTAATAAAATTGTAGAGATACTGAATCGAAAGCCTTTAGAAGATCTAGGAAAACTGCAACAGTCTTATTTCCATCTTGAAAATTTTCAAGAAACAAGAGTACTACAATTTACTACAAAAGAATAGACACCTAAGCTATAAGCTTGTGTGTGTCATACAATATACAAATTCAATCCATGGCTAATGGTCATAAGGTATATTATGAGCAAATGTATATGAAAAAAAAAATAAATAAAAAAAAACATTAGATCGAAACGAAATGACTGAGTTGAGTCAAGCGACAGTCGATGCAAGCATGTCAAAGTTATTTAAGATGAACTTCTTAATTCTTTTTTTGAAACTATACTTCGAGAGGATTTTATATTCTAGGGGTAATTTATTATACAACCTAATACCATCAAACTTTATGCATTTCTGGCAAACAGATTTATTCACTCTTTTATAAGTGTAACTTATATTTATTTTAGTTCTTGTTTCGTAAGCGTGGCTGGTTGGAACTTTGTTTCTGGAGTGAACAAAGTTCAGAGCAGCAAAAATGTATAAACCTCTAACATTCAAAAGATCATTTTCAATGTAAACAAATCTGCAACTTGACCTACATGGGATATGAAAAATAGTCCTGAAAATATAATTTTGCGTGGTTTGTAGTATTTTTAAAGTACTAGTGTATGCGGGTCCCCATATACTTATCCGTAAGTTAGTAGAGACCCCACAAACGAGTTGTATATTGAGAGAAGACTCTTTCTGCTTAAAATATTAATAAGAATGAAAAACTTATGAATAATTCTCCTTAATTTCGATGCCAAAAGCTCGGCATGACTTTGCCATTTTAAATTACTGTCAACAATGAGTCCTAAGTATCTAATAACGTCAACTCTTTCGACAGTGTCAGCACTATCATTTATAATTAATGTTCGGTGGTTGCTTTGGTTGGAGAAAACGTCACATACTCAGTTTTAGAGATATTAAGTTTAAGTAAATTGTTATCTAGCCAACATTTGACTTTATTTAATGACAACTCGGCAATCCTTATTGCGTCATCCCATGAATGACCAGGGCAAACTAAAACAGTATCGTCTGCATATGATATCATTTTACAGTTGAAATTGCAGCAAAGTAGTTCATTCATGAATATGAGGAACAGTGACGCTCCCAAAACCGTACCCTGAGGCGCATCTATTTTGATCTTTGGAATGCTGCTTAAGTCTGACCCTACCTTAACTTGTAATCAGCCAAATAGTTCTTAAATAAGCTCAGAACTCCACCACGCACTCCAACACTTTCTAGTCTCTTTAATAAAATTGTATGAGATACTGAATCGAAAGCCTTTAGAAGATCTAGGAAAACTGAAACAGTCTTATTTCCATCTTGGAAATTTTGATGCACTTGTCCTATAAGTTCTTGTAGAGATTGCTTTGTATTGCAATTTTTGGGGAACTTAAATTGACAGTTCGATATTATGTCATATTTTTCAAGAAAAGAACAAAGTCTGCTATTCAAACACTTCTCAAAAATCTTCCCAAATACATTGATAGCTAAAATAGGTCTATAATTGGAAATATTGTCTTTACTTCCAGATTTAAATATTGGTGTCACTATGCTTTCTTTAAATTGGCGAGAAATTACTGAGGATTTGAAACAGAGGTTGATAATGTGAGTTATAGGGTGACTGATATACATCATCTTGATAGGTTTAGTGTGTAAGCCATCTTTTCCGGGTGCGGTATTATTTTTCAGATTAAAAACTATTTGCTGTAACTTTATGTTATCCACTGGAGTTAGAAACATAGAGTGAGCAATGTTGACGACATGAAGATATGATGTATCAAGAATTGAGTTTTGATCAATCTGACTTGTTATTTGCTCACCTTAATCAACAAAATATTTATTAAAAACACATGCTATATCAGTGGGAGCGTCCAGCTGCTGATTATTGTGATTAATTGATTTTACGTAGTTTTTTTTAATCTAAAAAAAATATTATTGTTACTATTGTCTTCCATCAATGAACACTACCACTTTTCTTCTATCCACCTCTCCAGCTCAACCTCAGAGGTCGTTGTGGCAGATTTGGTACCTACTTATAAAGGAATTTCATGTGCGAAGCTGAGGATTGGACTTATCGTACAGGAATGTTGGAATTAGGAAGTTTCCTATAGTGAAGAAACTGCTGGTTTTCATTTCATCTAAATAGTATAACTGCTATCCTCCACCAGTCTGAGATAACATGCTCTGTATTGGATGCTGTCTCCGACCGCCCTCAACAACAAGTGATAAAATGGTCAGGTTTTTCTGTTAAGTTTTTGCGGTGGCTGTGTGTATTGTTAGGTGATAAAGAAGCAATCATATAAATCGTTTATATTGACGTATAGCTCTTAAGCAATAATAATATTTTTTACAGCTGGTATAACAGTAGCTAAAAAGTAATATTTTGTATTTGTATGAACTCTTAATTGGTACCGATAAAGAGACTCAGTTTTGAAGAAAAATGCTACGAATACTGCTCTTACGGATTTCCACCGTATTTTTTTTTTTTTGGTGAGGGGGGGATACGTTTATGCACCATACCATAGCCCGAGCTACGGCGTGTGTGGGACTCCAGGTTGTCTTGAGGAGACCATCTAATACCCACTAAACCCTAACCTCCGCGTGGCCCGACTCATCAGCGTCTCGGTAGGCCATGTGTTGTGCGTGACCTGAGCTCCGCTACAACGTCTCCTCATGTGTTTCAGTATCTGGGAACGCCGGGTTGGTTCCCTTTACCTCGCACAGTTCTATCGATGTCGTTAAGCGAACATCGATATAGGGTGTGCTATGTTCTCTTGAAACTCTTGTTTTCGAAAAATCAAGAGTTTCAAGTCCTCTGCCACTTGTATGTTACCTGGTCCTGATGGGTTCTGGTCCTGATGGGTTCTGGTCCTGATTGGTCCTGGCCCTGATGGGTCCTGGTCCTGGTTGGTCCTGGTCCTGATGGGTCCTGGTCCTAGTCATTGCTGGTCTAATGCTTGTCTTGCATCTTGGCCTCGAGTGCATCCAGGCGGGTTATGATGGCTTGCATCATAGCTAGCAGTCTGTCATCGCCGTGTTGCTTCTGAGCCGTAGTTCCAGTAGCAGTGGCGGCTGCTGGGGCAGAAGTGGACTTAGTTTTCTTCGCTTTTTCAGCATAAGACGTCCTATTTGAGGTGGAGGCTGCTTTGGGGGCACCTGCAGCTTTCCTCGGGGCTTTACTACGTCCTTTGTAGTTGGCTGGGTGTCCTTCTCCGCAAACGCAGCACTTGGCATTTCGTTGCCCTGTTGGCGGCGTCGGCAGTTTGCAGTTGGTGCTGTTGTGGTCCTCACCACACTTGACGCACCGTTCAGCGCGACGGCAGTTTCGCTGCGTGTGTCCGTACCACTGGCAGCGGTAGCATTGGCTGGACTCGGTCGATCTCTTTTTCTTCTCGAAGCTGACCGTGAGCATGGTCAGCCTCTGGACCTCCTGCAGCTTTTCCGCCATCCTCGTCTTCACGAAGAAGAGCGGTAGCGGCTGCTTGGTGTTCCTGGTCTTCATCTGTTGAACCTCGGCGTCTGCGATCCCTTGGCTCACTAGATATTCTCTGATGTCTTCGGTAGACATCTCTCTGGTAAGTCCTCGAATCACCCTCCGATCCAACTTATCCTCCTTCAGCTGGTAGGTGAAGAAGGGCCTCTTCATTGAGTCTAGCAGGGTAACTAGCTGCCGGTAGTCTGCGGCTGTGTTGGTAAACACCTTCACACTGTTTCCCGTCGTCCTTGCCTTAGAGAATTGAATTCCCTTATTGTTGGTCATCCTGCTTAAGGATGACCAATCAGCGGTGCCCTCAATGTTGATTGGTGGAACTCCTGTTCCTGACATGAGGGCTACGATGGTCCTGGCTTCTCTAGGACTCTTCTTCTGGGTGGCAGCTGGCTTCTTTGGCTGCCTGGGTGCATCGTCTTCGTCAGAGGAGGAAACCCTTACTCTTTTCTTCCGCGTGGTGACGACACTGTAGTCCGTGTGGCTGTTGTCGGCTGACGTCTTCTGTTCTTCTGTGTCGTCCTGTTGCTGGCTGTCCACTTCTTGGGCATCCATCTCATTGTCTGCTGTGGTCTTCTGGTCCTCGTCTTCTTCTACTGCTAGGGTCTTCTTTGCCTTCCGCTTCGCCTTGAGGAGCTTCCCTTTGGCTTCCTCTATCTCCTGTTTTGCTTGCATGAAAGCTTCTTCCAGGTTCTTCATCTGCTCTGCAAGCATGGTGAAAGCATCTTCTTTCTGCTTTAGCTGGTTTGTCAGCTTCTCGATTCTCGCCATCGTAGATAGAAATCGTATCGCGATGAAGATAGCAATATGATCGGACAGTAAGTCCGGGTGGGTCGCAGTCGCATAAGTGTACACTCGCGACGGCTGCTAGCTCGGAACTGAATGTTGCACCGTAAGCAATGCTGGTTTACTCAAATACAGATCATTTTATCGAAATATAACAATAATATTTCGGATAAAGGATCAGGCCTTTGTTTTCAGTTGATGCTGTATGAGGCCTTAACTAGTTGGTATGATGTAGAAATTCAATTGTTTTATTCAGTTATCAACTAAAGCTCACTTCCAAGTGGCGTGCCTTAGGATTTGTATCTCCAAATCGTCAAAGTACCATAGTAATAAAACAGTTCGAAGATTAGCCCCTTTAATTTTGGCTCCATGTCCTGGAAGCATCTCGTATATTATAGTCAAATTAATTCCAATTCCACGAAATTGAATCTAAAAGGCCGTAGGCATAAGCCGTAATAGATATCCTGTTTCCGACCACATATATGTTTTTATTGTTATGTCTCTGTAGCGCGGTTATAGCGAAATGTAAACGGAAATTGTCAGGAAATGAAAAATTGCAAACCCACATGACCGATTTGTTCCACTGAAACTGGCGCAACATACAACAAACAGAAATAATACGCAACTTTGAATGGAGGCCTCCAAACCAGCGAGACCTTTGGTGAAAAGAAGTTTTTGTCGTTTACAACTTTATGACGATATGAATGTTTTAGAATGTTGTTACGAACGTTCATCGTATTTGTCGCAATGAAATATAAAAATGGTTTACTTATATTTAGGTCCAAAAATGCTTGAGCCCATAATACAGGGTGTGTCCGGAAAGTAATAGGACTCATTTTCTTCCGCCATGATTGTACTTCGGAGCGTGCGCGAACCGACTGGATTTGGTAGTTGGCGTTCCTAGCTAACGAATGAGCGGCTGGTCAGTTGTCTCCGAGTACTTGGAGAGTCAGGACAGGCATTTTCGCGCGACGTGTTTCTGTGAGTGGTGCAAGCCGTTAAATGCAGCGTTCGTTAGAGCAGAGGTACGCGATTAAACTCTGTGTGAAACTCGGTAAATCTGCGACAGAGACGTTGCTTTAGTAAGAAGTGGTGCGTTTCGGTGGCACCAGGCCTTTTTGTAGGGCCTTGAAGAGGTCGCTGATGAAGACCGTACTGGAAGACCTTCGAATTCGACAAACACCGATAATGTGACTCGTGTGCGCAAAGTTTTGAACTCAGACCGTCGACAAAGTATTCGTTTAATTGCCCATATGTTAAATTTACCAAAATCTGTGGTTCATGACATTGTGACACAGCATTTGAACATGCGCAAGGTGTGCGCGAAGATGGTCCCTAAAGTGGTCACTGACGACCAGAAATTGCGGCGAGTGGAAGTGTGCCAAGAAAATTTGAACATGTTTGAAAGTGACCCCCAATTTTTGAATAACGTAATCACAGGTGACGAGTCGCGGATCCCGAGACAAAGAGGCAATCTTCCGAGTGGCACACGACGGCGTCTCCTCGCCCAAAAAAGGGAAGAATGAGCAAATCCAAAGTGAAAACGATGCTCACTGACTTTTTTGACATCGTCCACCATGAATTTGTTCCCCCTGGACAAACCGTCAACGCCAAGTTTTACGTGGAAGTGCTCATGAGACTCAAACGAAGGGTCAGTCGGGTCCGACAAGACATCGCAGCCGACTGGAAGTTGCACCACGACAACGCCCCGGCTCACACCGCCTGTCTTGTGAACAGCTACCTGACCAAGGCCGGCATCCTAAAGCTTCCGCAGCCGCCCTACAGCCCAGATGTGGCCCTCCCGGACTTTTTCTTTCCTTGCCTGAAAAGGCCGATGAAAGGCAAGCATTTTGAGACGACAGAGGGGATCCAAGCAGCATGCACGGCGGCTCTCATGGATATTCCGGAGAATGCCTTCCGTGACGCCTTCAATAGTTGGAAATCGTGCTGGCAGCGCTACATCGTCGCAAAAGGAGCCTATTTTGAAAGTTTTTAAAGAATTGTAACTATTGGCTCAATAATTTCTTTAAATCGACTCAGTCCTATTACTTTCCGGACAAACCCTGTAAGCTTGTCCGGCTATAAAATTTGATTTTCCGAAAACAACACTGCTATTGAGTCTTGGTACACGCAAGCATATGAAGGAGTTAATAAAATTGTTTCCTAAAGCACTTAGACTAGCGTGGAGATTTGTGCCAAAAAAATATCAGTATCTAAAAATCAGATCCGTTCCGCCTTCTGGAGTTTTCCATTCAGACTGGATCAGTGCTTTTGAAATAAGAGTACATCACGTACCTCGATGGATAAGTGTGGAATTACTATAATGGTCTTCTCCATCGCGGTATCTACAAACATGTTTTATAACTATAATATGTTACTGCATTTTATTTGATTAAAGTTTAAAATATAGCATATACTTTCTTTAACGTCCAGCAACAATGTGAGATAAAACCAGACGCAGTATCAGCGTAAAAGATAGGCGCTGCTTCTACATGATAGAGCCCGATGAACATAGAACATTACGTACGCACAATTCTCCATAAACATGAAATTTTGGACAACCTTATCATGGAGAAGGATAATTTGCGGTCGCAAGCTTATATTAAGTTTTTCTGTATTTCTGTTCGTGCTGTGTATATTCTTAGTCAAGGAAAGGCCTTTATGAGCCCTATAGATATAAGCTTGATGAAACTGCCATCGTGTGCCGCCCGGTGTGTGAGTCTCCATCAGTATCGTATTGCGTCAGGATGGGCGACGTCGTGTTGTGTAGTAGAATAATGCTGTCTGGCTGTTGTTTCTCTATCAGAGGGTTAAAGGCACAGATAACAGAATAATCAAGGTATGGAAGACCGGATAAATTGATGGTTGGATGTACCGACGAGATCCGGTGCAGAGCACAATTTCGATCAAAGTGATTGACAAAAGTGTGACCTGATGCGTAAAGTACTGGGAGTTTGTGTTTCCTCGATCCAGCAGATCTGAGTCATGGGCTATTAGATTCCATTTACCCTTTATCTGATTGTGAGCATCAGGTTGAAGACTGTGATGATGTTAGCTTTTAGAGATTTATTGTTTAATTATTAAGACAGTCTTCTGGGGTTACCGCCATATTCATGATACAGCCTGATGAACACAGAACATTTCGTACGCACAATTCTCCATAAACATGAAATTTTAGACAACCCTATCAAAGAGAAGGATAATCTGTGGCCCCAAGCTTATATTAAGTTTTTCTATCTTTCTATTCGTGCTGTGTATATTCTTAGCTAAGGAAAGGTCTTTATGAACCCTATGAGCTTGGTGAAACTGTCGTGTGCCGCCCGGTGTGTGAGTCTCCATCAGTATCGTATTGCGTCAGCATGGGCGACGTCGTGTTGTGTAGTTGGATAATGCTGTCTGGCTGTTGTTTCTCTATCAAAGGGTTAAAGGCACAGATAACAGAATAATCAAGGTATGGAAGACCGGTTAAATTGATGGTTGGATGTACCGAGGAGATCCGGTGCAGAGCACAATTTCGATCAAAGTGATTGACAAGAGTGTGACCTGATGCGTAAAGTACTGGGAGTTTGTATTTCCTCGATCCAGCAGATCTGAATCATGGGCTATTACATTCCATTTACCCCGAATCTGATTGGGAGCATCAGGTTGAAGACTGTGATGATGTTAGCTTTTAGAGGTTTATTGTTCAACGCCATCTGCAATTATTAACACAGTCTTATGGGGTTACCGCCATATTCATAGTCAATTTACTTGGCTCCTAATAGTATTCTGATACTATCACGATAATAATTGGTTGCCAATTTCGCTCTGTTGATGGACTCAGCAGGTGTAGTAAGATCATCCTTATGGAAACTTTAAGATGTTTGTTATAGGGGTAGACAAATAAAAAGTATCAAGTTGTCTAGTAATTAAACGTGGACAAGAAAATTTAATTTATGGAATATATTGCAGCAACCGACACAGTTGTGAAATCTATCACGCGAAAAGTTAACGGAGACCTTTTCATGCCCTTCAGTGCGACTTTTTCGGTCAAAGGCTTCTTCTAAGATTTCTTTAAGGGTAGCCAATTGGCATGTAACTGCCATTTTCCTTGAAACGTAGTTACTTTAGTAATCGTCGTTGGATATTAAGTTTATCTATCCAAAAATCGTAGAAAGGCTGCCAAATACGAGCCCCCTCCCACTTCAGTTGGCCCACTTCAAGATTTGTGAAGTTAAGAAAGCAACAATTGAAAGATTACCATTGGGTAACATCACCTTTATTTTTTATAACGGCTGAAATTCTTTGGGGCATAGTGTTAACCAAGTTTTGGCAAAAATTTGGTGTAAAACAATCCCATATTTCTTGAAGCTTTTGTCTCAGTTCGGTGATTGTACGAGCAGGATGTTGTCGTAGAACCTTTTTCATCTCCACAAAGTTTCAATAGGTGACAGATCTGGACTGCTATAAACCCATTTCAAAAGTGGTACATTATTTTCTTCCATCCATTTTATAGCCTTTTTTGAGGTATGGTACGCGGCACCATCTTGCTGAAACATTCTTCCATCACTGGTAAAAGCGATTTTTCTATAATTGCCAGATATTTGTTTGTATCCACATTTCTATCAATAAAATGAAGTTTTCCTACTCCTTTTGATGACATACTGCCCCAGACCATAATGGATGCTGGAAATTTCACTTTTCTCTTCAGACAGTCAACACGGATTGCTTCATTTTTTTTGCGAATAACTCTACTGCGACTGTCACCAACACAAACTTCGAATCGGGCCTCGTCACTCCATTGTATTGCGCACCATTGTTAAGGTGTCCATTGTCTATGTTCTTTAGCCCATCTAAGCCAATTTTTCTTTTGCAGTGGAGCTACTAGTGGCTTTTCTTTAGCCTATAAACAAGTTGTGCAACTTTAGGGTTTTTACTTCACTTTTTTTTATAAGAAAACTTACCTTGCAAGTGCCAGATCCCAGTTTGTGGGCCTCTTCAATGACTTGTGGACCTCGAAATTCTCCTTCCAACAGCGTCACTCCACAAAGCACTTAATTGTAAATAATTGGAATGCCTATTTTTCACGAGTATTCTTCTTAATGCTCTTCGGTCGGCATTTGTGATATTACTTTTTTTCACATATCGTGGCTTAATATTAGCTGAACCAGTTACGTTATATCTTCTAACAATATTTCTCACACTGTACCGCGACCAGTCTAACAAAGTAGTAATTTCTGAGTTTGATTTCCCAGAATTAAAAAGTTTAATTATCGGTAACCGAATTTTCTCACTAATAACCTTTCCTCTAGCCATTCTGAAAACCTTAACTACCCAAAACTATTTTAAACGTATTCTGACAGCTGTGATTAATAAAAACAATTGTCACGGCTTTTATTTTTCACAGCCACCTATGCGTTTTGCATTGAAATGAAAATAAGTTGATATGCTGGAATTGCAACATGTGTTATTTTTATGCTGCAAATTTGATTAGGGAGTGATAAAGTTGGTGTTTTCTACTATATATTATCAAAATATTCATTGTTAATATTTTAAACATATAACACCCTGCTGCATTTTTATTATTTGTGTTTGATAAGAAAAAAACTAAGATTTCAATAGTTGGGCCAGCTGAAGTGGGAAGGGGCTCGTAGTTGTTGATGCATATTCAAGCTTTGAACGAACAAGTGAGCAATATAAAATCTTAATTGTATTAATATCTGGTATATCACGATCACAGCATATAATAAATAAAAAAAAATTCATCTATTTGAAACATTATCATGATTTATTTTTAACTTAACATAATATAAAGATAGTTCTAAGATAAAAATTAAATTTTCGTCATTTTTTCCTGATATAGTTATGTAACAAGTAGTCGCTAGTTCAATGGAATGATGAGTTGTCTAGGACTACAACCATACGTATACAGTCTGTTACAATGACTATTATATAGGTGGGCGTCGTACGGTATCTAAAGGGCAGTCCCCAACGTTATCTGTTGAATATTGTCTTATCAGTGTGATTTGGCAAATCGTTAGGAAATCAAGTTACTGGTAAAAATCACTGCATTAGGCTGGCATCGTCAGGCCGGAATTGCCATTATGGTTTTTTCGTATGCACTGGAACTACGTCAATATATCTATGACATAAAATAAACGGTTTTATAATAAAGCATAAACCTGGCCTCAAAAGGTTAACTAATCAATTAGAACCTTTAGACCGTAGGTTTAGAACATAACTTTATGCTGATGCCCCGACTGCATTAGCCATGCTTGATGTTATTCAGAGGAGGGCTGTTCGACTGATAGATGGCACTTCCGTAAGGGACAGCCGCGGAACATTTTGTTCCAAAGAGCGGGCGGTGATCATGCTTTTCTCAGTGATGACGTCACGTGTTGTTTTGCCAGAGAGATCTACCAGATGTATGTCCCTCATTCCTACTCTATCGAAGTGACTGGTACCTTAGATGTTTGTTCCCAGTTTCTCTAACTTTAAACAACTCATGAATCCGCCTTTTGGTTCCTCATAGCAGTCTCTGTGTTGATACCTTCGCGGCTGCATCAATAAATTAAACGCTCGAAATGAGACAGCTCCTAGCGGCATAAATCACCAAAATCGAGCATAGCAGCTATTTGTTGGAATTGTAAGGATTTCTCAGTTCGTGCTTAATAGCTCAGTCACCATGCGACCGCTAGATGGCTGACGATTCTGACCGTATAGTAGATACTTGCCACTGGACAAACCAAACATGACGCTTCCGTCTGTCCCACCAAAATACAGCCAACCATGGACAGCTGTGTCGTGCTTCTCTTGGATAGAGGATGGCTGCGACGCTTTCGTTCGTTGAGCCAGAGGCGAGAGACCAATTCAATTCAATTTTTTTTTCAATTCAATTCTTTATTTCTGTTAAGTACACCAGCGTGTTTACTCAAGTCAAAAGAAAAAAAAATTAATATAAAAAGCAGTCTGACAAAAGACTGATGTCCAAATTAGACAGAAAAACATCAACTTATGACATTATGATTCAATAAAAGCAGATACCATATAAGTTATAAAAACAGGAGGACACATATTCGTACATAGATACACGCATATTCATTTAACCACAATACGTATCGTCCCTTTAGATCAGAACTAGCCTATGTCCATTTTTGTCAAAATTGAGATTTTAGACTATATGATGCAGTAAGGTGTCGCCTATCAAGTGCAGTACTAATCTAAGTCCTAACGTTTATATTTTTCACGTACTCATTAAATTAAGAATAAGCCTATGTCCTGAAGCAAAATAATTGTTAGTGCAGAACTATCCTTTTTTAGAACAGAAATTCTATGTCCATATTTGGGTAAATAATTTTTAATGCAGAAGTATCCTTTGTTGGGACAGATTACCTATACTAGTGAATTGTGTGGACTTAAGCTAGTTCTACTTTGAAACAAAATTTTATGTCCAAGAAAATGTGGACTTAGGCTTATTCTGTTCTATAATTTTAATAAACCCTCACATCTTTTAGTGGACATAAACTAGTTCTGCACTGTACTGGTTTCGACTTGTTAGAAATCTAGGCATTTCAAGGCGCCACCGTACACGAATAACGCAGATTACCTCAGTTTAAAGCAGTTCTTAGTGTATAGTGATCGAGTTTGCGCAACGTAAACAAATTAAATATGAGTTCTAGAAGGAAAAAAATTTTTGATCTTCTGGCCAGGCACTGTGATGGTAAGTAGTGCTTTTCTAGCTATACAAATATTCTTAAGTAACACGTTAACATTGGAAATACGTTTTTAGCTACTGGTTCAGGATAAATTCTATTTATTTTTTTAATTGTATAAATAAAAAAAACAAATAATACGATCTACACTCATAAAACTCTGTACTGAATAATGTTTACTTTATTTTTTTATAGATACCAATCATGACAAACTAACAGTATCTGCAAGACCAGAAAAAATAGACGCCCAATATTTGATGAATACAGCAAATCTTATGCCGCCTGGTTATTTACTCTCTAAGGAAACGGCTGCTTTTAACAAGAGCGATAATGCATTTTGCAGTATGAACCTCGAAAATATAAAATCAGTTTTGAGTATTGAATCCAATAAAGTTACACCGATTGTGGCCGATAAAGGAGACGCAAATGCTAGTGAAGAAGTAAGAAGTGTTCTCGAAAAAATCATAGGTAAGCAAACTAACGAGTAAAAAGAATTAGTAATATTAAAAATCAAACACTTTACCAGTAAACAAGCAATTATACTCAAGGTACATGGTATACATCTTGCTTAGGATAGGATTATTGGCTAAGCATACTGAGTTTCAGTCAAATAAATGTATGTGGCCCATTTTTTAATAGAAGATAGAATAATAAGAGTGTTTTATAAGGTGTGTATACTTGTATCCTCAAAAATAATATCTAAATCTCCGGTTTTGTTGATAACAGTTTTAAGGCTAAAAAAACAATAGGCTTTTGAGGCTTTTCAACAACAATATTTAGTTATCCTTGGGGTCTAGAAAGTGAGTACCTCCGGTCTGTTTAAAAAAATAATCATTTATTTATTTTTAATGTTTGTGTAAGTAATTTTGGTCTCATAAATGATTTGGTTTTTATTTTCGTTGTCAATTTTAAAAGTAGGTATTTTGTTATAAATTTCTTACTGAGACTTTTTGTTCTAGATGTAATAGAAACTGACCAATTGGACCCTGAAAAATGTGGCAAACGGAAAAATATTGTCGAAGAGGATCTGTATTTATCATCGGACACGGATCCTTTCCAAACTGATGATGAAGAAAACGACCCTAATTTTAATCCACAAGAAAGCAAAAAGAAGAGAAAAAACTTTAATTTTGAAAACAATTATCAAGAAACTGATACAAGTTCTAACACAGATGAAAAGAATAAAAATGCTAGAAAAATATCTAAAAAAAAGCTAAGAAGAGAACATACTTGGAAAAGAAACATAATTAAGTCATCGAGAAATCAAGGAAAGAAATACACCAACTGGAAAGGAAAAAAACAATTAGCAAGAAAAATGAAAACATCATGTGAAGAGAAATGTAGAATGAAGTGTCTAAATAAAATGAGTGAAGAAGAAAGACATAAAATATTTACTGAATATTGGGGATTAGGAGATGTCAACCGCCAACGTGATTTTATATCCAAATATGTTACAGTAGTTTCTAAAGCTAGAACTAGAATTCGTAAAAAGAATAAGCATCATCCCGCTGAATTACCAGAAAAGAATGACAATACATTCTTAGAACTGTCTAATGATAAAAACAGTAGAAGAAACAGTACTTTTACATACTCTCTTCCCAAAAATGAAAACAATAAGGTGCAAATATGTAAAACTTTTTTTCTAAATACACTGTCAATCAGTGCACAGGTAGTCAAAACCGTTATGAACAAAACTGGAACTTCAGGTATTGTTTCCGAAGATAGACGAGGAAAAGCTTGCAAAAACACTCTTATTGACGAGTCTACTAAACAAAATGTTAGGGATCACATAAACTTATTTGAAACAATTGAAAGTCATTACTGCAGACAAAAGACCAGTCGTAAATATTTACCCCCAACACTTAACGTAAGCAAGATGTATACCATGTACCTGGAGTATTGTCAGGAAAAGAATATTAGGAAAACAGTAACTGAAGCAATGTATAGAACAATCTTCAATAGAGATTTTAATCTATCCTTCTTTCAGCCCAAAAAGGATCTCTGCGATATTTGCCACAACTACGATAATAGTTCTCTTGAAGAAAAATTAGAGTTGGAAGAAGATTATCGCATCCATATCCTAAATAAAAATAGGGCAAGAGAAATCAAACAGTTTGAGAAACAAAGAGCAGCTGAGAATAGCAGTGAGGTTTGTTGCGCTGTCTTTGACTTGCAACAAGTGTTGCCAGTTCCCAAATCTAATGTTGGCCTGTCCTATTACAAATTAAAATTATCAACTTACAACTTTACTGTGTACAACCTAGCAACAAAAGAGTGCAATTGTTACATGTGGAATGAGGTAGTCGGAAACAGAGGTGCCTCTGAGATTGGAAGTTGTTTACTTTTGTACATTATCAGCCAAGTAGAACAAGGAATAAGAGAATTTAGCTTCTTTTCTGACAACTGTAGCGGTCAAAACCGCAACAGATTTTTGTACTCTTTGTACAGCTATTTATCGCAAAAATATCAAATAAAAATAAAACATACCTACTTAGAAAAAGGCCACACTCAAAGTGAAGGCGATTGCGTACATAGCGTAATAGAAAGAGCTGCTCGAAATATACCTATATACACACCAGATCAGTGGTATACGGTTGTAAGGACAGCTAAAAGAAAGGATCCTTACAAAGTAGTTGAGCTTGCACAGGAAAATATATATGATTTAAAAGATCTTGAAAGAAAGACGTGTATTAACTGGGAAAGAGATGAAGAAAACGAAAGAGTGTTTTTAAATAAAATAAAAATAGTTGAAGCTGATCCACGTTTCCCTAACACTTTACTTTTTAAAGTTAATTACGACTCTACCTACAAGAAATTAAAGCTCACAGAAAAAGGAAGAAAAAAAATAGATGTCGAGATAGCCTCACTAAAACTAAAACCATGCTACGAAAAGGAAATTTCTTTGAAAAAACTGAAGTATGATCATCTTCAGTTTCTTTGCCGTAAAGGAGCAATTTTAGCGCCTTACCATAGTTACTTTAAAAATTTACCATTTTCCAACAAAACGAACTTTCAAGATTCCGATAGTGATGAATAGTCTAAGATGTTTTTTATTTGTGTAGAAATTTAGGGTCAGTTACTTAAGAAATATTTTTCATTTGTTTTAAAACATGTTATTTTAATTATTTAAAAAATTAATATTTTTTATTTTTTAGAAACTCAAGCTCAGTTCCATTTGTTAAGGAATTTGGGCTCAGCTACTTAAGTTTTAAGTATTTTATTTCTATTACTTACTAACTGTGTATTAATAAAAATTATTCTAATAAATTTTATTAGATGAACATTTGTGTTTTTATAGAAAAAAGTCAATAAATCAGTTTTCACAAAAATTTTGAAGCAGTAATAGATAATATTTTACGTTATTATCGTAGCAGGTTTTGAATAAAAAGTCATAAAATTAACCAGTGACTATATTATGTCCATAAACATACAATAAGCCTAAGTCCAAGAAGTGGACTTGGTATACTTGCTAACATTAAAAGTAATCTATGTCCAACTTTTTGCTTTAACGTTAATGTTTTTCGTTTTTACTAAGGTATATTAAAAACAGACATTTTTAGAACATGTGTACAAATTTTCATTAAAATATCTGTATAAATAAAGAATCTATTAAAAAAAAACCGTTTCCTGAAAACTTTGCTTTTTGGACTTAGGCTAGTTCTATTCTAAAGGGACGGTATGTTTACTTCTACACACACACATATATATATACATATATACACATATATACGTTAAAATGGTAAGACATATGAAATGTTGATATAAAAATTTACCAGATGACTTAGTAGAAAGTTCAAGGAGCCTAGATGATCCCAGGTGTAGGAACACTGTTATATTTGCTAACAATCCGACAAGTCTGAAAAATTATTGCTCAAATACTCGTTGATCGAGTAAAATGCTTTAGTAGTCAGATAAGCATTAATTTTATTTTTAAAAACTTTCGCATCCAGTTTCTTTATACGGTCTGGCAACAGGTTACAAAAAACTATCCCATAATAGTCTGTGCCGTTCCTGATGGTTTGGAGACGGCTATGAGGTACTAAGATTTTATCCATATTTCTGGTTCTATAACTGTGGACATCACTGTGGGTAGTATATTGGCTCAGGTTAGTCTTTATACAGGATGACTTTGAAGTTGAGTCATTAATTTTCAGATAATGATTGTAGAAGGAAGATAAACCAAAATATGTGTGTAAAAATAAAAAAAAAATAAAAAAAAATTTACCTTGTTTTATAAAGTATCCTCCCGACAAGTATTTCAGTGCGGACCTGTATTTGATCGTGAGGTCTTGGAGCACCGGCATGCCGTCGCCTGTGAGGTCTTAAGTCACCTGATTCACGAGCCCGTTGTACTACATTAACAAAGGCACGAGGGGTTGGTTGCACTCGATTGGGAAACCGATCCGCATAAACATGTGCCATTTTTGATTTCGTTTGAGCCACGCAACAGACACCACTATTCACTCACGCGTTACCGACTGACACTGACCGTATACAACGGAATAAAATAATTGTAAAAACATCGTTCCAAATTCTTTCGCTTTTTTGTTTCCGATGCGATGAACCGATAAGCCAGAGTATATCCGTTGTTGCCAAACACGAGCACATAATATTATGATTGAGACAGGGCGGTACTCAAACTTCCAAAGGGCTATAACTTTGTTACTTTAATTTTACCAGAAAAATGGTAAAGGAAAAAAACATTTCTTTTGATCAGATCTACTCACTGTTAAAATAACTTCGAAGTCACCCTGTATACATCAGACATGTGAAGATGTAAAGAGAAGGTACTGTCATTATTTTCAAATCTATAAAAGCTTCCTTGCAAGGTTCCGTGTATATGAGGCCAGCAATGTTGTAATCCAAAAACTTTTGACGAATGGACCGAGTGACCCCAGTTTACCAATGCGTATGAAATTCTTGATTGAAACTAGGAATAATATGTTAGAAGAAGAACTGACTGAGAGACATTTTGTTTCAAGTTCCTTATCAAATATATACGTAATATTTTGCTAGTGCATCGAGAACATGGATCACGTGAGTTTCCCACGACAAGTGTTCATCAATGTAGACTCCTAGTAACTTCACGGAGTTTAGTGTATTAGTGTCGTGCTGCCTCAAGCTAAGAATAATCATCTGAGACTTGGTTTCATTGATGGTCAACTTATTAGCGGTTAACCAGTTTGCTAGTTTTCTTTTATGAGCCTCAGAGTCGGATATCAATGAGGCTAAAGAGGCATTGCTATTCATCAAGGTAGTGTCATCAGCGAATAGGATTAAGTGATTATTCACATTATAGTTAGTCATATCATTGACGTAAATTAAAAATAAAATAGGTCCCAATACCGAGCCTTGCGGTACCCCGTGAGCAGCGACTAACTGTGAGGATGATGAACCTTTAAAGAATACAAATTGGCGTCGATTACTCAAGTAAGATTTAATCGTTGCAGTGGATGCTTCATGAAAGTTATAAAAAGGGAGCTTTTGCAACAGGATGTCGTGTTGAACACAATCAAAAGCTTTGGACAAGTCCAACAAACATGCTGCGCCATATTTCAAAAGTCTCGTTCACAAACTGAATAAAACTGTTAATAACTGATGTGGTGGAACTATTTTTCCTAAAACCAAACTGTGTTGAGCAAAATAAATTATTAGCCTCAAAGTATTCAATAATTTGATCTTTCAAAAATAATTCCAAAATTTGCGCAAAAATAGGTATTAAGGAAATGGGCCTGTAGTTGCATAACTCTTCAGTATCCCCTTGTTTGAAAATGGGTATAATTTTAGATAGTTTGAAAAAATCCGGAAAAGTATTACTTTCTATACACTGATTGAATAACTTGGTTAGAGGATATATGATGAGATTTTGCAGGGTTTTGACAATCCTGACAGTAAAGCCATATGGGTCAGTACTCTTTGAGTTTTTTAGTTTATTTATGGCAGTTCTCACATCATGATATGAAACTTCCCTGAATCGAAAGTGTGAACTATGAGTAGGATGATTCATATAATGCGATGGAGAAACATCGGATGGGGTAATTTTATTTGAAAGTTTTTGTGGGATATGGGTAAAAAAGTCGTTGAATTGATGTTGTGAGAGATGTTGAGGAGTCCTGGTTGTGTGCGTTCGGTTTAACATTCTTTATGATATTCCAAGCAGCATGTTGTCTGTTGTTGGATTTATTAATGTAGTCGTCACTGGCTTTAATCTTAGCTTTGACAATTTCTTATCTGTAACTGTATTTAAATTGTTTCAAGCAGTCCGTACTAACTAAAGTAACATCGTCTTTATGAAGCTCTGTTAGGAAAGTCAAAGTCTCTCTCATATTTCTTATATGATCATTGAACCAATACACATTACAGGAGCTTTTATTATCATTAACAAGTCGCGATTTTATAGGAAGATGTTGATTGACCGAAATTCTGACAATAGATATGAGCCTAGACCATGCCGATGAGTGGCCAGAAGCACGAAACTGATGTTCAAGGTTGGCTGCCTTTGGGTTCTACTGGCGAAAAAATCATGTTGAGTTTGAAATAAACGCGACTGTTAGCACGACAACACTGAATTATAGAAAAATGTCCTAATTACCTGCCCTTCAATCCACACAAATGGAGCCTTCAGTTCAAACAATATTCCTTAAAGCATATCAGGACGCTTTTTCGATAGTTATAAGTGTAAAGAATCTGCTTTAGAATTTTTTTACAATCACAATGCTTCTTTCGTTTAAGCGTGAGAAGCAGCAAAGAAAATGTGGAAAAAGTTGCTATCAGAGTCGGTGCCAAACGATGGTGTGCAGCAGTCCTGTGGGCGTTTCGGATGAAGTAATACTGAGAGAAAGGTCGCCCCATCAACATCGCAGCACCACAACACGTGTCGGCCCAGGAAATTAACTTGTCCTATCGACAGCTATTCCTGCTTGTTGGGTAAATATGTTCCTGGCGAGGAAAAAAAAACGATTTGTTTCACTGTCACCCGTCGAACGCTGCAGAATCTCGTTCCCAGTCCCGAGTTGAACCTTCCGACGTTTTAGATTAACAGCGCAGATTTGAGCACTCCATTACTTCATGAGATTTATCCTAGGCTACAGCGAAGTTAATCATTCCGGAGACTCACTGTGGTTTTCGTTGTGCTTATTTTTTTGTACTTTTATCCTGTAACTGTTATCTCAATACATTGAGAAGTATTTAGATAATTTTAGAGGCGAAGTCACCTATATCATAACTTTTTAAAGCTATCTTTTCGACACACTTGGAAACCATAAAGAATTGAATTCACTGGACAACAAATTTTAGTTTTTTAATTGTATCCTGTGGGAAAAGTGCACTTCTTTGTTAATTTTGGGGCGCTGAATCCAAAAATGACAATGAAATAAAAAAAATTAGTTGCGGTTTAGAAAAAAGACTTTTTATTTTTAAGGATATATTAAAAAAAGTAACAAGATTCATATACTTATAAGAATCACTAAATGCGCTGTCTTTTTGCTGTTCTTTTATGGATCGTTTCTGGAGCATCTCTACCAAGAGTCCAACAGTAGTCTGCAAGCATGGAAGGATTCCACTTTCCCTGGTACCTTTTTTCCATTGTTGAAATATCCTGATGAAAACGTTCGCCGTGCTCATCACTTACGGCTCCGCAATTGTCAGGAAAAAAGTCCAGGTGTGAGTGTAGGAAATGTATCTTAAGAGACATATTACAGCCCATCTTTTGATACGATGACAGCATATTTTTGACAAGGGTTTTATAGTTGTCAGCTTTTCTATTTCACAAGAAATTAGTGACCATCAGACGGAAATCATTCCAAGCAGTTTTTTCAATACCTGTTGAAGTGTTTTCAAACTGTGTATCTTTCAAAATATTTCGAATCTGTGGCCCAACAAAAATACCTTCGTTAACCTTTGCCTCACTTAGTCCTGGAAATTTCTGACGCAGGTATTAAAAAGCTGACCCATCTCTATCTAATGCCTTGACAAAGTTTTTCATTTGGCCCAACTTGATATGGAGTGGTGGTAATAAAATTTTTTTCGAATCTACTAATGGCATATGCTGTACATTTTTTTGACCTGGCTCTAGGAATTGACGAACAGGCCAGTTTTGTCTGGTGTAATGAAATGCCTTTGCCCGACTGTCCCATTCACACAAAAAACAGCAAAACTTTGTGTAGCCTAGCTGCAGCCCAAGTAAAAGTGCAACAACTTTCGAATCGCCACAAATATGCCATTGGTGCTCATCGTATTTAATGCATGTCAATAGGTACTTCATATTGTCATATGATTCTTTCATGTGAACTGCATACCCTACAGGAGGAGATGGTAAAATATTTCCAATATGCAATAACACTGCCTTTAAACTCAATGTTGAACTGTTTATAAACAATCTCCATTCTTCTGGGTGATAGTTTATATTTAAAGCCGCCAGTAAGCCGTTAATGTTACTGCAGAAATCCAAGTTATTCTCCATATTGAAAAATGGTTCTAAGTCTTTGTGGCGTTTACGAAAAACACATACCGAAACATCGTCTTCTAATAAGTTCCACTGCTGCAGTCTTGATCCAAGTAACTCTGCCTTACATTTTGGAAGTTCTAAATCTCTTACAAGATCATTTAATTCTGACTGTGTTATTTTGTGCGGTTGGTGGCATGACGTGCTCGGTATAAAATCAGGATCTCTTGACGTTGATGGCATATCTTCTTCCTGACGAATCACCATGATCTGATTCGTTTTCTGATTCGCAAGTGTAGGATTCTGGGGGTTTTGGAATAGGATTTTCGTCACTGTGAGGCACAGGTCTCATCGCAGATGGTATGTTTGGGTAGTTAATAACCGATTTTAATTTCTTGGACATACCTGTGGCTTGTCCAACACAAGGTACCATGCAAAAGTAACAATCATTAATATGATTTGTAGACTCTCTCCAAACCATTGGGACAGCAAAGCGCATAGACCGTTTTTTGCCATTTAACCAGCTCCTCAGACTTGAAGCACATGTATTACAGCAGATGTGGGGTGCCCACTGTTTGTCTTGATCACCTAGTTTACAACCGAAATAAGGCTGATATGCCTTTGTTATTAGTGGAGTAATAGACCGTCTCTGAGACGCAAAAGTCACATCACCACACACGTAACAAAACTGAACTGGATTGTTTACACACTTTCGAGACATCTTGCATGAACGCTGTCAGCCAACTGAGGAAAAAATGGCTAATATAAAACAATATAATGTACACGTACGTATAACGTAATACAATCATGCCAATTACATCATCTTTCCTTGCCGAATATAAAAATGTAGCACGTACATTCTTGTGAATTACAGTATATTAATGCTCTCCCAGCAGGAACACATATAATTACCGTATCTCTAAAACTTGAACTAATATTGAAAAAATAAGTTTCATTCCGGTTTTAGCACATTAAAAATAGCAATATTTTGTTGATTTTATTTAGGATATTTTTTGGCTGTTGATCAGAGTTTGAGGACCAGCTCCTTGACGTTCTATGGACCCAATCTGTCTTTTAACAACTTTAGAAAGCTTAGGTTTCCGAGGAATAACATACAAACATATAGAAAATTATTTGTCAAATCGAACACAGTGCGTCAAAATTAATAACACATTCAGTGAACCTCATATTACATCATACGGTGTACCTCAAGGCTCAGTATTAGGACCGATTTTTTTTAATCTATTTATCAACGATTTGTTCAAAATAAGTAGTACAGGTAAAGTTATCGGTTTTGCGGATGATACAGCTATTCTCTATGAAAGCAACCAGTGGCATACACTAAAAACCACATTCGAACATGATTTCAAACCATTTATAAATTTCTTTTCGGAAAGAACTATGACAATTAATTACAACAAAACACACTATATAGCATTTTCTTGTAACGACAGGCTGTCACCACAATTTAAAAAAACTTGAAGTTCATATAAGTAGTGGTCTCAAAGAGATTCAGTCAGTCGATAAAATAAAATACTGATTTTGGACAAACACTTAAAATGGTATACCCATACAGAGTACCTTGTGAAGAGCCTGAGATGTATTATTCCAAAATTCAGGTACTTCAGAGATATTCTAGATAAGAAATATCTATATAATCTTTATTATGCTCTTGTTTATCCTCTATTACTTTACGGAATTTTGGCTTGGGGGGAGTTATGAATAATAATTACAAAAAGGTTGATGTAATCCAAAAGTTAATTCTAAAATTGATCCTCCATAGGGAAATTACTTATTCAAGTGATTTTCTATATGTGGAGGCTCAGCTATTAGATTGCAGACAAATTTATTTGTATTATGGTCTAATACATTACATTACTTCAAATACTCGAAATACTTGAATCGTACCTTCATAACTACCCAACAAGATTCAATCAAAATTCGATGTGTATTCCACAAACATCAAAAACCATTACACAACGATCTCTGTTTTTCTTGGGACCAAAATTCTATAACTTCATACCTGAGTCATTAAAAGTAATTAAATCAAATATATTATTTAAAACAGAACTAAAAAAATGGATTTTACAACAACCAAGGTACTCCATCCACGAAATTGTAGATCTGAAAAATCATTATCAAAATTGATTGCTTCAGCTACGTCTGAGAGTGCTAAAATGGTGGGAACCAAACCAAGTGATGCACCAATTGAAACACCTAAAAACAGTAATTGCCTTAGAACAACAAATGAGGAGCTAAAACAGGACATAAAAATATTAAATGAAAAAGTTAATTCATACAGTCAGTTATTAATAGAAAAAGATAGATTGATTGAGCAACTTGTGAACGAGAACACTAGATTTCAAGATCAGCTGAATTTATTGTCGACAAATATTACTGAAAAAGAAACTGTAATTGACGCGCTCAAGAAACTGAATACTAGGATTGACATAATTGAAAAATCAAGCATGACAAGCACTACGTATTCGCAAATTGTAAAAAAGACCTATGCTACAAAAAGCAAGGAAATCCCATTGAAAAGCATAGTGATTATACCAAGCCAGCAACAAACAAGCCTCAAGACGCGTAAAGATATAGACAAAAACTCAAACTTGTCTAAACTTCAAATCAAAATTGACGACGTGAAGAATTTCAGAAACGGTGGTGTGGAAATTAAGGTCAACGAAAGTAGTCATGCCCAGTTAAAGGAAGAAATTCAGAAAAAATTGTCAGAATCGTACCAGATGTCTGAACCGAAAATGTTTAGACCTAAAATCAAAATCGTGGGCTACCATACAGATGAACGAATTACCGAAGAAGAGATAGTAGAAGACATCACAAGACAGAACCATTTCATAGAAAAAGAAGATATTAAGATAAATTTTATTAAGTATATTGCTCAAAAAAAATTTATATTATTTATGCAGAGGTCACAGGTAATTTATTTAAACAGATTTTTGAAGATTATAATGGAAAAATTCTATTAGGATTTTAAAATGTATCCGTATACAAAAATAATGAAGTGTCTCAGTGCACAAATTGTTTTCGATTTAATCATTCTGGAAAAAAATGCCAAAATCCTAAAGTCTGTGCTCAGTGTGGAGAAAACCATGACACTTCCTTTTGTAAGCAGGCACATTCGAAATGTTGCAACTGTTTGTATTCAAATCACCAGTATAAAAAATCTTACAGTACCGATCATCTTCCGACAGACAAAAATTGCCCAGTGTATGAATTCTTTCAACAAAGACATCTCTCACGAATTTTATTTTGATCATTTTAGAATTATTTAGAATACTCAAATTTTTTTCTAAATTATGTACGATTCGAATACTCTTAATGGCTAATAGTAAAATGCTTATCGGACACTTGAATGTACGTTCCCTCATGTCTAGTTTTGATGCTATTGTAAATTTAATAGCGTTAGAAAATTTTGATGTATTTGCTGTTACAGAGACGTGGCTAAATGAAAATATTAGCTATTGTTTCTTGCATTGTGATAGAGAATCTCGTGGTGGTGGAGTTGGAATCTATGTTAAATCAAATTTACATGCTGAAAAGGTAGATATTCATAAAAATTTTGGTGATTTTATCGAAAGCATTTGGGTTAAATTGGTTGCGGGTAAGTGTGAACTGTTAGTTGGTGTTTTGTACCGACCACCCTCTAAAAACATACAACAATGTGCAGATTTATTAAATGGTTTCCTACCCAGCCTCTCGTTATATCATCATAACATCGTGATATTGGGAGATCTGAATATGAATTTTTTTAATAACAATATATTCTCACTGAGTTTTGAGCTGATGGGGTTCGCACAAATCGTAACGGAAGCCACCCGTGTCACAGATAGTACTGCAACATTAATCGATCCAATATTTTTAAATAATCCTCAAATATGCAGCTATTCTTCTGTCATGGACACGAATGGTATTTCGGACCACAAACTCGTATTTTTTTATTTTGACATTCCATCTTATAAAAGAAAACAAAAATTTATCACAATCAGGAATTTTAAACATTTCAGTGAGGATGATTTTCTTATCGATCTTTCTACATCGGGCATAGATGAATTATTTACGAAATCTAATATTGATGAGAAGGTAATGCACATTACAAGCGTTATCGTGGAAACCTATAATAAACATGCACCTTTTAAAACTGTAAGAGTTAATAAGCCACCATCACCTTGGTTAACAAATGAACTACGCACTGTTCTTGATGAAAAGAATAATGCACAAGCTTTATATAAAACTAATAAGACTGTGGACGCCTATAATAACTTCAAATCGCTTAGAAACCGTGCTCTTATCATGATCAGGAGGGACAAAAAGACATATATCGAAAATTTGGCAAATAAAAATGATTCAAAAAAATTGTGGAAGTCTCTCAAACAACTTGATATAAATTTTCGTAGTAAACCAACTCTTCCGGCAAGTTTTAATGACCCTACCAAAATTAATGATTATTTTGTCTGTTTATATCTATAAACCTGTTGATTAACTAGTTTGCGAAAACTATTTCAAAAATAAATTAAGCTCTGAATATATTTTTTCATTGAATAAGATTAGTTCAAATGACATATTACAGGCAATAGGGAGCCTAAAATCTGATGCGCAGGGAATTGATAGTATATCCCTGTCCAAACACATGGAAACAAGCTCTAATTATTCCAATTCCTAAAAAAATGAAACCCACTGAGTATAATGATCTCAGACCTATCAGTTTATTACCAATTTTATCCAAAATTTTAGAAAAAATTATAAAGTTCCAATTGACCGCTTACCTAGAAAAATTTTTTATACTTCCCGACACTCAATCCGGATTTAGAAAAAAATATAGTACAACATCTGCCCTACTTAATCTGCAAGACAATATTTTAAGTGCCTTAGATAAGAAAATGGCACTAGCCTTAATCTCTATAGACTATTCGAAAGCCTTTGACTTGCGAAATTAAATTACATGGGTCTTGACAGTGTATCCCTTTCATTTTTCGACAGTTACCTTCATCAAAGAACTCAGTGTGTTTTTCTCAATCAAGAAATGTCTCAAGTGACACTAATTCCCTCAGGCGTACCTCAGGGCTCTGTATAGGGGCCGCTTCTGTTCCTCATATATACGTTCGACTTAAGCAAAAGTATTGATAATTCTCATGTCCAGTCATCTGCAGACTATACGCAATTGCTTCATTATTTTAACTCAGATAATGTCAATAATACTACACAAATTTTACAAAACGATGTTAATAAATTAATTAAATACTCTTTAGTTCACAATCTACTTATTAATCCACAAAAATATAAAATGTTATTATTTTGCGCACAAAGAAAAACATACAATGTAACACAGCTCTTGAACATTCAGATAAATAACCAAATCTTTCAATTTTCTGATTCTGCAAAAATTCTTGGTGTTGTTTTTGATACAAAATTAAGGTTTATTGAACATGTTAAAAGTCTATCTCAGAAAACCTACCTACGGCTGCGCACTCTTATAGCAAACAGGTATTTACTAAATGTTAAGATGCGTAAAAAACTATGTGAAGCATTGGTCATATCTATACTAAATTATTGTAATATCGTATACTATATTTGTTTAGACAATTTCACTAAAAACGTTATTCAAGTTATTCAAAACAATTGTATACGATTCATTTTTGGCTTATGTAAATTTGATCATGTATCGGCGAAATATCCCGTTCTAAACTGGTTAAAAATTAATGACATGGTCAAGTATCACTATTAAGTTTTTGTTCACAAATTGATGCTCACGTCTAAACCTTATTACTTGAAGGAAAAAATTTCATTTAATAATGATGTTCACTGTAGAACTCTCAGAGAAAATAATATTAGAATGCCCCTGCATACGTCTACACTTTTTAAACGCAGTTTTTCTTACAATGTTGCTATTATTTATAATGACCTTCCTAAAGTATATAAAGAATTTCCATTACCTGTCTTTCGGCAAAAAGTTAAAACATTATTACTCAACCCTCCAAACATATAATTTACGTAATCATTCATTTCTTTTTTATTCCATCTTTAATTCAGATTAATAATTTTTTGGTGCATTTGGGTTTGTAAAGTATGCCTTTTTTTTTAAATTTTACTTTCGATGTAATGAACCAAATCTGTTTGTGGATAGTGTATTCTTTTGAACATCTGCTAGAGACTATATGGTTAAGTGTAAGAGTAGCAGCATGCTAAACTTCGCCATATAAGTCTGACATTTGGCTATACTACAAGGTAATTGTGGATAAATAAAGACGTCTAGTATTATTATTATTATTATTATTAAAAACATTATCAAAATCAATAATATTTTACTTACACTAACATCCATACTTTTACTTTAGTTATAATTTTCTGAATATTTTTACTGACATTACCATAATAATTCACCAAATTATACAGTATTAACGGGTTTTTTTTCATACACTGACTGTACTATTAGTTTTTAATTTTTAGCAAGCCCAAACACAAGTGCAAACTTTTTTTGGGTGCTTTCTGTTTATTGTGCACAATATTTGATGTTTACCTGTAATTTGTGACAATTAGCATCATTATTATTATTAATATTATCATTATTATTGTTATTATTATTATTAACTCCAGTATAGTCAAGGAAATCGTCGCAGCGACACAAAACATGTGCCGAGGTCTCCTGCAGTCAGGCAAATCACATGCAGGTGGCGTCTCATCGTGCCCATGACCAGGGAGCAATCTCACCAGCACCCATAGGTTATTTTTAGAAATAAGCAAAAATGTCTTTAACCCTAATTCTTCAAATGAGCTCCAGTACTTTACAGAGACGTTTAGAGATACTTCTCCTTTTCATAGGGTGCTGACCAGATCTCCACTTCTCAGTTACCTTTATATCTGTACGGGCACATTCAGAGGTAGTTCAGGATCAACAAGCCTGCACTTTGATACCGCTATTGCAAGAGAGTCATTACAACGTAGACCAGTGGGTTCCGATACCCACAATAAGTACACCAGGTGGTTTATTGGTAAACTAAAACCTTGCAGGCAGTTAGTGCCTTGCTTGCAACTTGGTCGTTAGAGCAGGTTGCTATTTTTCTTCTAGGCCCATTTCAGACTGAACGATTCTACGAGCCGTCCAGTTCCCTCAGAGACCTTCCGTTCCCAAAATCCCACTGCACTCTCATGGGATATTCTATTTCATACCGGAGCAGCAGCTTGGACAGAAGCCTAAATACCACGGCACCACGTCTGCTATGAGGAGCTTAAGCAGAGGAGCGGTCGTATCGGGTAGTTCTAGAAGTACGAAGATTGACACGGTGCGTGGCGGCATCATGGAGAAGAGCTCTGTGGAGCAAAGCCCTTTGACATAGCGGTACAAGAGAGCCAAGTCGCCGACGGCCCATCGGTATGAAATAATCCCGAACCTGTCCGAACTGCATCGAGCATGGTAATGTCGAAAATAGCTTTTCTACGCCACTAACTTTTTTTGCAACATCTATTGCATTTTCGAATAAGATATTAGACTTTACATGGTTCATCTCTATCGAGAATTTTTCATCAGGTAGAAAATTGGTTTCAATGTTCGAAGTGGAATCCGTTTAGATAACTCCAACCCATTCTAGTTCTGAAATATGCTGAAATTATAAAAGTTTGACATTGAGAGCTGTTTCTGGTGAATGGAGAAAATAATCCTGTTCCTCGCCGTAAAAGTTACAATTCGTAGCGGAAAATCTCAGGGCTTATGTTTATAGAAGGTCATTTAGTTTGTTTCTACTAAATTACTCAGATACATTTGAAACGAAATTGAAGATATCAGTATTAGAAGAAATGAACTTGAACATTCTATATCTCAATAACGAAGCAGTCAAATAGATAAGTTCATAGGAACTTCTTTGTTCAATTTGATGACGTTTATTAGATAGTATATTAGAAACCTAAATAACTATGAAATTTAAAACCAAAACTGGCAAAAATTAATTAGTTAGCTTTACAAGCTATAGTATTTTAAACGCATTCATTAGATACTACATTATAGACCTTAATAACCGTACACATAAGCCAATTTTCAAAAACAAAGAAATTTAAGATCAAAACCTGGCAAAATTAATGGGTGAACTTTTCAAGCTACAGTATTTTAAACGCATTTATTAGATAGTATATTATAAACCAGATAACAGTACACATGAACCAGTTTTCGAAAACAAAAAAAATTAAAATCAAAACTTGGAAAAGTTAGTGGGTTAACTTTTCAAGCTACAGTATTTCAAACGCATTTCACTAAAAATCGCACCTAGTCCATCCAGTATAACCGGGTTCTGAGGTTTGAATCTAGGGTCACTGCACCATGTTTGGAATTTGAACGATCGTTGCGCCTCTGCCAACCAGACTCCATCTCCTGGTACTGATCGAATCATTTCTATGTAAGAGACTCCACGATGCACGGCGTGTATTACTTGTGTGGCAGCTTAACCGGCGTATCAATGCTTCCCTCTCCCGGAGCACAGGATTAACTTCCCACCCCTCAAATCCGGCTAACTTCATATTCTCTATATGCTTCTATACATACACACATACGCATCTGCATATGCATGAATATCTCACCGCTTATACCCTGATTTAATATGTCGGTCATGCGGCAATTAAGGGCACCTAAGATACGATTACAGACAACCGGAGACCAGAAATTATCCCACAAACAGATGTTTCCTGCCTCATGCTCCTGCTTCTAGTGTCCAACGATCATATTACCATATTACCCATGTTATGTGACACGTGACGGATAAGCTATCGAGCTAATAGACACTCATCGCGACCGTCAGCAATAGCAATTCGACTATAAGCGAGAGTTCACAAATAAATCAAAGAAAAGGTAGTACACTGCTAATATCCACTGACGCTTCAGTTATCTGGTATTCTTAGGGCCAATTTCACCAAGATTAATATTTGACGATCAGTTGGGCCAATAGGAAATGCAATTTGACGGAAGCTGCCAAAGCTCTCTGAATATCAGTGATTTCTATTGAAATGTGAAAACACGGTTGCCTTATAAATAAGGGTACATTATAGATGTAATATTATGTCTTTGTGCTTTATAATTAGGATAACTTTCATAGAATTTCAAGTTTTTATCATTTCAGAAAAGACGGTCAGTTATTTAAATGAACCAATAAAAATGAGAGAAATAATAGTTCGATTTTCTAGCTATTATATTTGGTAGGACGTTTTCACTGTTTTTGATGACTGTTCATGCATAGCAATCTAGTTTTGTATCACGTACAGGGTGTTGTGCATAATACGTACCTGTAGAAATGTACCGATTTATGTTATTTTGCAAAAAAAATGATATAAAACCTATTCCAACTGGTTCATCATCTCTTGTTACATCAAAAACAATTTTTGCCAATTTGTGATCTAAAAGTCCACACCAAATGTAACAAACAGCACATTCTGCATTTCTGGGTCCTAAAACATCGATATTTGTAAAAGTATCTATCGGTAAATAGTGTCGTTGAATTCGGTATAAGGTAAATTCCGTCCCAAGATCAGTGGTACATCAAGGACCTTTGAGTCATGAAAAACGTCTGTTATTATATTGGGCGCACACACAACATGTTTTTTGAGGGCATAGCTGTATATTACAACTTCTACAATGTGCACACTGGTCGCTCTTTCAAAGTACTTTGCCACCATTCTGGAAACTCCTTTTTCGATTCTTGCTTATAGGATTGTGATTATTTTACTGTTTTACCCCTTAACTCATGAACTCACCTCTCATTCTAATAAAATATTTATTATGAAAACGGGCAGGTTTCGGTTTCTTTATTGCTTGTCCTGTGATGAGGTGAGGACAGTAATCTGCCAGTCTGTGGGGCATAAAACTATGAAGACTACATAAAATTAACTCTTAGCTTTATTTTTGGTTTCAGCCCTTTTTTGGCAATTATAGAAGTATTTAAATTATTTTGAAAAATCGTGGAGAATGATGTTATTGGTAAATACTCTCCTTTCAGTAAAAATACCGAAAAGTCCATGCATAGACAATCTGAAATTTGCAATATGAATTTACATTCTAAATTCTATGCATATCGGTTCATATTCGACAATATTTCATTTGAAGCTTTTATTTGCCATAAGATTTCAGCAAAATGTAAGATAGTAAAGGCAACACCGCACCCTGCAGCCCAGTTGACAAGAACGACAAGCTGTCAAGATTAGGGATGGTAAGATCCACGAAAAGTATCGATATGTATCGATTCTTATCGTTTTAAGAAGTAACGATACTCTAAAATATTGGAAAAAATCATCGATATCCAGCGGAAGGAAACAAAGAAGAAAAGTAGTCACTCTTTCTGACACAGTCCGGATCAAAAGATGACGATACTCGTGAAATGTATCGATACACCCTAGTGTCGTATATAAAAATATCGATCCAAAATATCGGGTATGCGAAGCAAAAGTATCGATACTTATAAATCTAGCATCGTATCGAACATCCCTACTGTCAAGATGTATAACCCGAAGTACCGACATCATGGAAATAATTTTAAATTTTCATTTGCATTTTTTCAAGCCTTGTGCAACGATTTTGGGAAAACTTCCTCGTATAGTCTTATCAAGCATAGTAGAGTATATTTCAACCGTTGGCCGAGCTTACTCCACTGGGACCAAGGGTTGACGGATCCCACACATGTGTCATTCGTTGGGGAGTTTTGAAATGTAATAATCAGCTGTTATTCAAATAATGTCAAGATTTAAGTTTGCCAGTAGCTTTACGACATAAACTTGAGTATTTCTTAATCGCTGTAAATATAGTGTGGATGTTTGCTCAATTCCTGAACAACCAAAAAATATTTGACTATGGATGTATGGATATAAAATATCCTGAATGGTATCGTGGGAATATCAATCGACGGTGCTATAATGGTACTGATGAACGGCGAGTAAATGAATGAATGTTTGGAAACGAGCAATATCTATGAAATTTTAGGTAGAGCCTGTCGTCAAGTAAGTGCTTAATGTTTATAGGAAAAGAACACACAGTAGGTGATGTTGAATCAGTAAAATCAGATACCATTTGAAGAAAATAATATCAACATGAATAAACAATCGACAATATTAAATAAAAACATGAATTTTATTTAAAAATCGAACACTTTTAAATTTTGACTAAATTATATGTAATTTCCTAATATTCCATAAGCTGGTGATGTTTCAATGACAAGCTGTCATCTCATACTTTGACAGTATCTGGTTTTCAACATTTCATAGCTATTGGTTGCTAAAATTTGTTGATTGTAACTTGAAGCTCATTCGCAGTATTTGACGGAAGGTTACCCTATAGGTGGAGAATAACGGACTGTTGATTTGAAAATCCTGGTAAAATCCACCCTTAGCTTTGCATCGATACATACAGGTAGATCGAAGTAGAATTCTGGCGTCTGCACCAATGCAATGAAATATTTGACACATTTCAAACATGCACCAAACTTAGATCATTATTTGTCAAGGCAGTACGTCATGACCACTTTGAATGGTTATAGGTTAGATCATTACAAACCGAAAATAGAATGAAGGGATGCATAGGCGCCTGCAGGGAAGAAAGTCTTCTTTTTTTGCTCTTCGAAATGATAGGGGAAATTGATGTATTTAAGAATATCTACTCACAAAGTCTTTTACCCTCTGGAAGAAACCTTCCTTATTGAATACATATCCAACTATTTTGAGCATTATTTATGGCCATTCCATACTCTCATAGAAACACTAAATACAAAGTTATTCCTTAACTCCTCATAGTGAACCCTTTTTTGGGGGAATTTTGAGTTGAGTTTAGATAAAAAATATACGTGATATATAATTAGAAAGATGTTACAGAATCTAAAAAAAACGGTTAAATATGATTAGTTAGTCATTTAAATCAAACTCCTCGTTTAAAAATTTCGTATACTTGTTGCATTGCCGTGTTGGATTAAATTTATCTGTCATGTTTTAGTAGATATAAAAAAGTATTGTCATTTTTCAGACTTAAGAGCCTAAGTCTGGAACCAAATTATTTGTCTACAACTTTGGTACCTGCAGATTATATGCCAATGCCAATAGTTTCCAAAATATGAAATAATTTCCGTTTAGCGGCTGGTGAGTTCATATCTTAGGCTGCCAATGGTTATGTATTGTAAACACCGACCAAAAAACAAGCATAATCATTACACAAGGTACAGAATTTGTGGCACAGTAGTTCCTCAGCCGTATAAATCTATAATGCAGCGGTCATATCTCTATTTAGCGCCAAAATTGTATGAAATTATACCTAAAGACTTGAAAGATCTACGTTTCGGAAATTATTTCAAAACAAATTAAAAAAGGTGGCTACATTCTATATCTAGGACTGAAATTCATAAACTAATAAATACGAACATTAAGTAAATACATAATCTACTGTGGCTATTTTTTTTCCTTTTTTGTCATTTGCATTCTACAGTTGCAACTTAAAATTATTGGTCCATGTACAGGCAATGCCTTTTATTGGGCCTGTACTGATTTTATATTTATTTACTCAGGTTGTTTGTGCTCCTTGTACATTGAGTGAATAAATATTATTATTGTTATACAAAAGTAAAGAGAATTTTCATTTGCCCAACCAAACGGTACAAAGGCCTGCCTGTCTGTCGATAGCAGGTGCAATGAAGAGCGCTGGAGCTGCAGCACTTGAGACCATGCTGGAACTCGATACAATTTGTGATAATGGGGGAGGCGACAATGGGCTGCTCTAGGCTACTGTTATAGCCCAAGGGAAGATATGAGCGTCTTGTACACAATGAAATACGGAAACCTGTAGAAACTAACATACTTGGCAGTAGGAAGGACCACATAGTTCCCAGATTTGTATTGAGAAAGAACTCTGACGCCAAAATAGGAATCCGACACGCTATTCGCCGCAACAGCTTTCAACGTCAGTTCGTCGTTAATTTATGGGCTGGAGTACTCAACAAAAAATTAATTGGACCATATGAATTACAAGCCAGGTTGAACGTTCAGTCATATCTTGCTTTTCTACAAGGCATCAACTGCTAGAGGATGCCACTTTGCACCTTATGTACGGCATTACTTAGACAGTGCCTTTCCTGGGCGGTGGATAGGTAGAGATGGACACATACGATGGCCTCCAAGGTTACCCAATTTAACTCCTCTAGATTTTTTATACGGGGGTTTTATAAGGGGAGAATCTGTACATCTGAATATACAAATGTCAACTAACTGCGCCAGAAAATTGATGAAGCATTAATGAAAATTATGGAAAACGTAAACTCATTTCAAAGACTAAAGGTCAATTTTATTGTGTCCCTTGTGTATAGAAAATAATGGAGGCCATTTCGAGCATGTTTTTGAACGGTTTGTTAAATTACATTTTCTTCCACATTTGTCGGTAAATCGCCATAAAGGGCAGCTAAACACAATAGGTTCTGTACTTGTAGGTGGTAAGAATTCTTACGTTTATCGCATCACAACGACGAATGTGACATGATACACTCATCGTAGCCAGCTGAAATTTTTAGGATTTACTTTACATGGATTGAAATTGTTTTTACAATAAAATGAATAATGAAATACAACCTCAATTTTCTTTACCGCCCTCCAAAGTTGAGGGATAGAAGTGATTTTTCACAAAATAATGAATTTAAGATTTTTTGAGTTGATTTCTAATAAGCTTTGTTAACAAGTGACATAACCGTTGATAAAACAAATCGTTTAGCTCATCTCAGAAAAAAAATCACAGCTCTACACTTAATGGTTTAGTTGTAATCGCGATTGAAAGTTCATTATCCCGTTTTTTTTTATCACTCAATGAGATACGATACTTTTGTTAGTTGTGGTGCCACTATCCCCATTATTTAGTCCCATAGACCACTTCTGCATGACTATAAAGTCCTAAGGGCTACTGTTGGTATTCGATTTCAGGAAACAAGGAATTATCCCTCAAACAGATGTTCCCAATCCCGACCTGCCACGTGTCTGGATTATTGCGTATTACAACGTCCTGTGACGTGACTGTCGGATGACCTATCGATCCTTTGATCTCCGACGATTTGTCTCCCATTTCCTTTTGTCCTATGGGAGCAATAACTCGAGGGACGTTTTCAATTACTACGTGTTTTGGATGACTCTACCGACGCGTAACAAAGGTTGCAGCTATAAGTTGGAAAACCACGCTTGAAAACTTCTTCCGAAATAATTAGAAACGCATATGCCTACTGCGCAATAGCAGGAATGTACCATATATAGGGAGTTGTCTATTGGCAAATGAGGAAACAAAATACATATCAACAGTTGAGCTTAGGGATGTGTCGTTGCTACAAGTGCTACTCCAACGTGTTGAATTGGGAAGACTGTTGAATATGTTGCAGACTGTCGGAACGTCTATAAAATGCTACGTAACATGCGCCTGGCACAATTCGATATCTGCAACACTTAGTAATAATAATAAGGCTTCATCCACCTGGCAGATATTTATTTTAATAGCCGCATTACGATATCAACAAGGGCAGAAGTTAGAGACAAAGCTGCAAAAATACAAAGTATCAATGTTTGTTATAAAAGTACAACAAAATAAACATCTGAGATACTATGAGGCTCAGTAAAAAAATCAAGAAATGGCCAAGTAGTAAAGGTATTTGACACTCTAAACCAGAGTTCCCCAAACTTTTTTGTGTCATAGACAACTTGCCAAGGTTGTCCGGGTTGGGTAGACCCCCTACTTACCTGATATTGATTTCCTGTAAATTTCTAACTGTAGTGAAGTTTAGTGTTGAAAACTTAAAGTAAAAACACATGTTAATTTATACATTTATTAAATGAATTTAAATTAAAACTACTCAAAATAAAATTTTGTATCTGTTATGTAAAATATACGTAACATTCAATAAACAGGTGTCTGACCAGTTGTATAGAGAAATGGGTCGTTTGCAAATAATTACATAAGGAGCTTTCAATATCAGAACTCATTTCATCAATACGTCTTTCAACAGTATTGTTGCTTAATGGAATTCTTTTAATGATATCAGATGCAGGTTTGTGCAAAACAGTTTTTAAGACCTCTTCAACGGCTGGCAAAATTAACTTCTCTCCGATAGTATGCGGTTTTACGGATTTTGCTATAAGTAACGAGATATTGTAAGACGCCCGCAAACCATCATCATTTCTTTGTGATGTCGAAGCGAACATTCTGTCCAGTGTAGGTCTTTTCTGAAATTTATCTTTGAGTGTTTGAAAGTATTTCAAATCTTTCTCTGTTTTATCAGGGTGGCATCTTCTCAGATGATCTTGCAGTTTACATGGTTTCATAGCGTCATTGCCCAAAACTTTGTTGCATAAAAGGCACATAGGCGATTGTTTGTCCGGCAATGATGGAATAAAGCCAAATTTCAAATAATCACTGTACTGTCTACATTTCTTTTTAGATTCGGACATGGCATCAGTGATCTGTGGGCCAAATTAAATTATTTAAATAAGACAGAAAATCCAGCAGCTGTATATTAAAACTATTTTTTGATTTTTCCGAAAACATTCCATAATTCGAACATCTTCTTGCAACAATTAGCTCGAATTACGGAGATTGCACTGTAATTATATTACCGATTGCTAAAACTTTCAAAAAGAAACTATTGAGGAGTGCTCGTGTAATTTTGCATGATTGAATATTTAACTACTAATAACTAAAGTCATGATTGGCGTAATTTATCTATCTTTGCTAACTACGAGTACAGAACTAAAATTTAATAAAAAATAATGTAGTTACTTTTCTCCAGCACTCTCAAACAAAATAACACTGACTCACTATAATTTGTGTGATATACTACCTGTTTATATTTTTTAAAATATTTTCTTAGCACTTTCCTTTTCAAGATTCAGGAAACGAATAAACGTATTTGTCCCACATTCGTATTTATAGAGTGACGAATTGAACAAGTCAGTGCAAGGTAGCGAAGCTCTGAGACTGCGACTCTCAGGTTTTTACAAGTTCAAAATGTATTGCGACCAAAAAGCGAATACCAACATCCTACAACTTGCACAATTTTATATCATATATAATAAATTTTTTACTTCATAGGTACTTTTATAAATAATGTATATGTTTTGATATTATAGGATAGTATGATGTAAGTAAATAGGTACTATCAGTGTATGTGTTGAGATCCACTATCGTGGACCCCCATATTCATTTCATGGACCCTCAAATTTTTTTCGCTGACGTAGACCCCTTGCAGGTTGTCATAGACCCCTAGGGATCGATATAGACCACTTTGGGAATCAATGGTCTAAACAATGCAAGAAAGTCTAATTAAATCGTTCCAGATCAGCTACATCCGAAGAGATTAGAACAGTCAATATTTATATGTTCTATGAATTACATTTTTGTCGTTGGCGCTTGTACCGCAACATGTTGCAGACTGTAAATTTTATTAAATCGTACCGGAATATCTTGTAGAGCATATGGTCAGTTGCAGCCAATGCACAAATTGGATGCATAAAAGAAATGCTTCACTCCGCAGTCAACTAGACTATATTTGTGAACTTTGTACTTAAACAAATGTTCTTAGTTATTTGTTATGATGATGTTTTTGTTTTACCAATGTTCTCTAAATCGGTAACTCGTACGTTTAAGTTGGATAGATGAACCTTTTCAACTTATACGGATTCAATGGGTCTAATAGATGATCTCTGTAAGCTGATTAAAAAACACCCTCCCTCTCTTGCTACGATTGCCCAACTTTATCCTACGTAGCGTTACTTAAACTTTAGCACATACCATCAGTGGGGAAATATAATAATTACAACAAAAATACCTACCCACAATAGCCATATCGTATTTCGGCGTGACAGAATAGAAATAGCCAAGTGTATCCGATTATTCTGTATCTAAGTACAGATAAAGACCCAACGCACCTTACGAGGGCCAAATGAAATTTTTCAAGCCACAACATGACATTGAAATACTATTTGCGTTCCGTTTGCGTATTATTTTCCGTTATCACCCGATATTTATACGAAAAGAGGAAATACCACAGTGCGGTTTGATTACTGAAACCTCAATGTTTTGTTACACATGTAGGCCAAACTAACGTTATCGAAATAAGACGTAAATACCTTTTACTACTTATAGTTATCATTTCTAACAGGTATTGGTACATATCCGAGTGGTTTAAGGTGGTGACAATCCAGAGTGATGTTTCGGGCGACATGCCTTTTTCAAAATTGTATAAAGGTAAGTCGTCGCAAGTCACACTGATAATAGTGATTTTTCTTTTGAGACTAGATACTTGAACTTTATCTTGCTTACAAGTACTCCATTCTCGTTGTTCTTCCTACATTTGAAAACACATTGTCTTTTCTCTTGGCACTTTTTCAAAAGGACTTTCAGTATGTTGAGAATCTTGAAAAATCTCAGTTCAATTGACTACAATTTTGTGAAGTACAGAAAAATATTTGGTCGTCTGATTTTTAAGGAAATATTGGTAACATCACTACTAATGACCCAAGAAATGACCTAGCTTTGCAAGTAGAAGCTACTAGGGCAGGTGTTACTTCCAGAACAAACATTCTTGCTCATGGTAAGTAGTTTATGCCTTGGAAAAGTACATAAGATACAATAAAATTGGATTTTTATTCTAGCATCATGTGGACCCTTCTGTGGACAAGGCATAGAGCAAGAGGTAGTAACTATGGAACCATTGATTGAAAAAGAAAGTGCAGTGGACTTGGAAGCTGCTAAGGGTAAAGGGAATGCCGGTAAGTTAACGTAATCGCTTTAGTTCCCACGAGCCATCTTAAAATATTTTTAGCAATCTAGCTCTTTCGTGCATTTGCAACTATTCAGTTTCCCGAAGGCTGTTGATCGTACGGTAAAATTGTATGAAATTAAAATGACAGAGAGTTGAATTCTGCACAAAATGATCCTATTACTTGTCATATAAATGAGATTTATTAATTGCGAGATAATTGACCGAGGACCGTACGATCAGTCGTTCCTACAATTGTAAGTGCGCCTTTATGGCCTCCTTGATTTTCATAGTATTTTCTCTCCTTCAGAAAGGCTGGGCTATTTCTAGCGTCAGCGTCAGTGCTCTTCTATTGTGATACTGTGTTTTCTTTCTGAATTGTAGGAAATTTTAGGCTATATAACAGATGATGTAAATCAAAAGCATGGACAATTCGATACAAGTAGATATTGGTAACATAACCTCAACACAGAGCGTCGACACGGAACAGAAGAAGACTATGAAATATCAAGGAGGAGTAAAGGCATCGTACAACTGTAGGACATCTATACGGCTCCTTGATTTTCATAATTTTCCCTGTCATTCAAAGAGGTCAGGTTATGTTACAAATGTTTGTTTACATCAAATTGTTCATGCTTTTGATTTTTATCGTCTGCTTAGTCAGCTAGAAATTTCCTACATTTCAAAAACAAAACTTAACCTCCTAATAGGAGAGCGCTGACGCTGACTCCGAACAGTAGGAATCTGGAGATGCCACATAGCATTTCCTCAGGAGAGAAGAGACTATGAAAATCAAGGAGGACATAAAGGCGTCCTTCTATTGTAGCAACGACTGACAATACGGCCCTAAATGCGTTATCAAAATGACAGCTAAAGGTCCGGCTCTGTTATGATGCCAATTCGAATTTCTCGTTACAAAGCAGTATTCTGGCGGCATAAATAAAAACTCACTGTGCACTTTAATAAGAGATACCCTGGAGTATAGTGAATAATAAACCGTTGAGCAGGTAGCAACGATTTACCCTTGCTATTTACACCCCTTATGAAACCTCGCAACGGCTCTGATAGCATTCTGTATACAAGCCGCATCTAGGTATGAACCACTAGGATGTGATTATATTTTTGAAAAGTAAAGCTTTATTTTTATGTTGTCTCAAAAGGTTCAATTTATGAAGTTATTTTAATTTTCGACCTCAAGACAGAGAAGAGAGAAACCGTACTAATGCAAGGGGCAAAATATATTCTTCTCGATACGTCCAGGTTCATCTCGCCGAAGTTTAGAACAGTCAAGCTGGCAGTAGTTGCTTTTGTCAATAACAATATACAGGGTGGCCCATCTGTGTGCGAACAGAATATTACTCATAAACAAATACATTTTGGAAAAATCTCTCAATGGGATGTTATACATAACATTTGAGGGCACATCTTTAAAATACTGGTCATTATACAGGGTGTCCCAATTTCGAACTACATATCTATGTTGTGATTTTTCAAATAGAATGCCTCAAATTTTATTGCATATTTGGATAAACCAATTCAAGGGAAGAAAATTGATATGACATACTATGAGGTTTTGGTAATTAGCTACTGAGATATAACGTGTTTTGTCTAGAAAAACGCCCCACTTCAGCAACCCCTCAGTCCACCATTTTGAAATTTGGAGTGTTGAGTTTTGTATAAAAAAAAAACTTACAATCTTGCACAAATATACAGGGTGATGCATTTGAAATTTTTGAGGAAAACTACAATCTGCATGAGCAAAAATGAAAATTCGAAAAAGTAACAAATAAGATAAAGTAAGTTTTTTTTATACAAAATTCAGCAGTCCAAATTTGAAAATGGCGGATTGAGAGGTTGCCGAGGTGGACGGTTTTTCTGGACAAAACACCTTACATCTCAGTAGACCACATAGTATTTTATATCAGTCTTCTTCTTTTGAATTGGTTCATCCAAATATGCAATAAAATTTGAGGCATTCCATTTAAAAAATCACGACTTTGATATGTAGGCCAAAACTGGGACACCCTGTATAATTGTCAATATTTTAGAAATGTGCCCTCGAATGTCATGTATAACATGGCATGAATAGATCTTCCCAAAATGTATTTGTTTATGAGTAATATTCCGTCCACACATGGATGAGCCACCCTGTATATCTCAACAGTTATAACCTTAACCGTGTTCGTGCCAACTAGTCATTCTGAGTAATATTTTTTTATCAAATCAACAAAGCTGAAACAAAGCAATGCAATCGCTGTAAACCATCATACACGATTCTGCGGATAATTTTGTATACATTGTTCTTCACCTTCTGTTTTTTCCTACTTGAGAGTTTATGGTTTACTTAAAAATAGTAAGCTCGGTCTAATCTGTCTTCTTGAAACGGAGTGACTTTCTGTAAGGCAACATGTGTTGTTATTAGATTTACGAGCAACGGCCCCGATAACCATTAAAAAGCTATTAAAAATGCATTATGCGTAAAAACACATAGATTAAGAGTCTGCGCTATCACGAGCTCAATCCTAAGTTTATTGCGGGAATGTAGCAGACATCTGCTTCTATACTATGTTAGTATGAAAGGATAGACTGAAGATGTCCCATTCGTTGAATAAGCAGTGGAAGAATCGATTTAAGGTGGTTGGTCACGTTTTTTTGTGTTGTTTCTCCGGGGCCCCTGATTAGATTTTTGTGATGGTCTGTAGTGGTACATGATTTGATAAGATTTTAGACTTCATTATAAAATTAAAAAAATTTCCAGACTTTCTCAAAAAATATCAATACGGGTGAGTTCAAATTTCGTGTCCACCGCAAGTTAAAGTATTGTCAATGTCATGAGCTCATGATTTTTCGAAACTTTAGTTTTTTTTGGCAATACGTATTGCCTGATAACTTTTCTACCAAACTTTTTTCGTCACGTCTTGGATGGTTCATCACATGTAAACAGTGATATCCTGACGTTACGTGGAGAAACTTGTTAGATTGTCTAAAAAATTAACGATATAATATAGAAATATGATGAAAAGATCTAATGGACCACGCCTTCCACTCGCTCCACCCATACACTAGCGCTTTTTTTGGAATTTGGATATGTTATAATATATCTGTAGTTACATTGAAAACCTATGACACTCGGAATAGACGGAGAGATGCTTAAATTTCGACTTCCTAATAACAAATATAAATATTTTATAATTGGAACTGCTCATATATTGTATTGTGACTTAAGCCATTGCCATTGACCATTAGTAAGCATTTCTTTAGAAAAAACAAGTGATGATAGTGATGATTATATGTACATATAAAATGCGTAACAGAAATGAGACATGCCAAACGTAACTTTTTAGTGGGGATTCTATCCCAAGCTTTTTTCTATCTTGTTCTATTTGATTTTTCATAAAATACTAGATTCTTTTATTTTGGCGTATTTAATATCAGTATTGTTATCAATATTTACTAGTTTCTCGCATTTACCATCTTAGATGCAACCGAATCGGTATTAGCAAAAATGTATACGTTCAGGAAACAGATAGCGAATAATGAATTCCAAAATGTCTTGTTTAAAGGAAAATGTTGTGGGCTTTTATTTACTTCGGTTGTTTAATTGCCTGAAACTTGTCGTTCAGATCAGTTGTTCTTTGTGCCCTCGGAATTTGTTTTTTCACTCCTGTGATTTGTGCTGTTTGCGTGTACTTTGGGACTGAAAATGCCAAAGGTACGTATGTGTCCGTCCAGAATGCGTAATCGCAATTGTCATAAAAATTGAAAGCTCTTTAAACGGATTAAACAGAGTGACGGCGACCGCTTGTTATGTTATAAGCTTAGAAAGAAAGGGTTTCTGGGAGACAGTACCTGGTGTTTTGGGTTATTTTTTTAGGTAGCTGACGTGCGTGATGTCGGTCAGAATAATAATGTTATTCGTCTATTGATCAACGATTAGTTCAAATTAAGTATAGCGGGTAAAGTTTTGCGGATGATACAGCTATTTCCTATGGGAGTAAAAGAAAAAAAAACGAAAATGATGTCAAAACGTTCCTAAATATCTTTTAGGTGTGAGCTATAATAATTATTTACAAAAAAATATACTATCTCTCTATCTCTCACCTAATTTTAGTAAGCTTGAATTTCATACAAGCAGTGGTCTCAGAGAGATTCAGACAACCGATAAAATAAGACTTAGGGGTAGTTTTTGACAAACACTTGAAGTGGATGCTCATACAGAGCACTTCGGAGATATTTTTGATAAGTGCATATTCAGTCGCTATTATGTTCTACCACTTTACGGAATTTTGGATTGGCATAATGATTACAAAAAAAGGTAATCCTAAAATTGATCCTTCATGAGGAGGTCACTTATCCAAGTGACTTGCTCTATATGGAGCTAGTCCATTATGTTGAACATCCGAAAGACTTGAAGCATATCATTCACAACTACAGAACAATATTCTATCAAAATCCACACACAAACATTAAAATCCATTACTCAATGATCATAGTACAAAATTAATTAGATCGTTTAAGAAAGACCTCAAGAAATTGATTTTACAACAACCAAAATGTTCCATCCACGAAATTGTAGATATGAAAACTCAATACAAAAATCAATAGTATTTTAGTTATCACTAACTCTCGTACAAATAAAGCTTTTATCTCAGTTATAATTACCTGGATATCTATGTATCATAGATATCAAAGTATACAGTATTTACATTGTTCAGTCTTTCATTGTACTTTCAGTTTTAGCAACTTTTTCGGATACTTTATGTTTGTTGTGTACGACATTTAGGATTTATATTTGACAATAAACGTTATGCATGTACGTATTTCCTCAAATAAATGAAGAAGATGAATGGGGATAGGAACTCATGTCTGCTCCAACTTCCCTAAGCTACCGTTGTATTTGCGTTTGGAAAATCATAGTTCTTAATCCTCCGTGTTTATCTTCTGAATCAAACAACGCCTATGTTTAAGATTCATCTTTATTGTATGACGTTTCGGTCCCAACGGTGAACTTCTTCAATTACAATGGCACTTTTGACAGCATATTTTGAATCCGTCTATCTTCTAGCTGACACTTTCTTATTTTTTTTCTTTAATTAGCACTGTACAGTGCGCTACTATAATAGTCTGAACGGTCCTGCAACGACAAACGAACATGAGATTATCTCCATTTCAATTGCTTAGCAATTAACCGGTGGGTTGAGATTTTTGGCGTTTTCGGGACGAGTGATGAGGGTAGCGTGTCTGATACTATCAAAGTAAGTGTTGACTGTAGGACATAAAATATACTGTCGGAATTGACTTTTGTACTTGGACCAAAACGTTATCGAATGTCATGTCTATGTAACTCGGAGTACAGCTGAGTGAATTTACTTGTCGAAACGTTATGGGGTGGTGTGAGCTCGATAGCAAAAATATTGTGGGTTATCTTATCTTTTGTAGCCCAAAATCTATCCCTCGGAGCTAATTGAACCTACCTTTGGTCAGTGGTGGCACCACATAGACCAGGTGAAAACCTCGCATTTGTGGGATCTTTGATCTCGATTATCTTATAACCACATTTGTCGTATGTCATTTATTCTGAACAAATTGATAACAAATAAATTAAGTTAGACTAAGACCAAAGTTTAAAGAGCACATTACTCTGTGCCTAAGAAAAGCATATTCAATGTTAAAAATAATTTACCCCCATAGACATTACCTATCACAAAATACTAAAGCCACACTCTGCGAAGCTTTAGTGTTGTCCCACTTCAACTTTGCTGATATGGTATATAGCCCATTTCTTGATAGTGTGGAACTAAAACGGGTTCAAAAAGCTCAGAATTCTTGTCCGAGACTGATCACTGGACAACAAATTTTAGTTTTTTAATTGTATCTTGTGGGAAAAGTGCACTTTTTTGTTAATTTTGGGGCGCTGAATCCAAAAATGACAATTAAATAAAAAAATTAGTTGCGGTTTAGAAAAAAAACTTTTTATTTTTAAGGATATATTAAAAAAGTAACAAGATTCATATACTTATAAGAATCACTATATGCGCTGTCTTTTTGCTGTTCTTTTATGGATCGTTTCTGGAGCATCTCTACCAAGAGTCCAACAGTAGTCTGCAATCATGGAAGGATTCCACTTTCCCTGGTACCTTTTTTCCATTGTTGAAATATCCTGATGAAAATGTTCGCCGTGCTCATCACTTACGGCTACGTAATTGTCAGGAAAAAAGTCCAGGTGTAAGTGTAGGAAAGGTATCTTAAGAGACATATTACAGCCCATCTTTTGATACGATGACAGCATATTTTTGACAAGGGTCTTATAGTTGTCAGCTTTTCTATTTCCCAAGAAATTAGTGACCACCAGACGGAAATCATCCCAAGCAGTTTTTTCAATATCTGTTAAAAATTTCGAATCTGTGGCCCAACAAAAATACCTTCTTTAACCTTTGCCTCACTTAGTCTTGGAAATTTCTGACGCAGGTATTGAAAAGCTGACCCATCTCTATCTAATGCCTTGACAAAGTTTTTCATTAGGCCCAACTTGATATGCAGTGGTAGTAATAAAATTTTTTTCGAATCTACTAATGGCATATGCTGTACATTTTTTTGACCTGGCTCTAGGAATTGACGAACAGGCCAGTTTTGTCTGGTGTAATGAAGTGCCTTTGCCCGACTTTCCCATTCACACAAAAAACAGCAAAACTTTGTGTAGCCTAGCTGCAGCCCAAGTTGAACTGCAACAACTTTCAAATCGCCACAAATATGCCATTGGTGCTCACCGTATTTTACGCATGTCAATAGGTACTTCATATTGTCATATGATTCTTTCATGTGAACTGCATACCCTACAGGAAGAGATGGTAAAATATTTCTAATATGCAATAACACTGCCTTTAAACTCAATGTTGAACTGTCTATAAACAATCTCCATTCTTCTGGGTTATAGTTTATATTTAAAGCCGCCAGTAATCCGTTAATGTTACTGCAGAAAACCAAGATATTCTCCATATTGAAAAATGGTTCTAAGTCTTTGTGGCGTTTGCGAAAAACACATACCGAAACATAGTCTTCTAACAAGTTCCACTGCTGCAGTCTTGATCCAAGTAAATCTGCCTTACATTTTGGAAGTTCTAAATCTCTTACAAGATCATTTAACTCTGACTGTGCTACTTTGTGCGGTTGGTGGCATGACGTGCTCGGTATACAATCAGGATCTCTTGACGTTGATGGCATATCTTCTTCCTGACGAATCACTCGATCGCCATGATTCGTTTTCTGATTCGCAAGTGTAGGATTCTGGGGGTTTTGGAATAGGATTTTCGTCACTGTGAGGCACAGGTCTCATCGCAGATGGTATGTTTGGGTAGTGAATAACCGATTTTTTTTTTCTTGGACATACCTGTGGCTTGTCCAACACAAGCTACCATGCAAAAGTAACAATCATTAATATGATTTGTAGGCTCTCTCCAAACCATTGGGACAGCAAAGCGCATAGACCGTTTTTTGCCATTTAACCAACTCCTCAGACTTGAAGCACATGTATTACAGCAGATGTGGGGTGCCCACTATTTGTCTTGATCACCTAGTTTACAACCGAAATAAAGCTGATATGCTTTTGTTATTAGTGGAGTAATAGACCGTCTCTGAGACGCAAAAGTAACATCACCACACACGTAACAAAACTGATCTGGATCGTTTACACACTTTCGAGACATCTTGCATGAACGCTATCAGCTAACTGAGGAAAAAATGGCTAATATAAAACAGTATAATGTACACGTATGTATAACGTAACACAATCATGCCGATTACATCATCTTTCCTTGCCGAATATAAAAATGTAGCACGTGCATTCTTGTGAATTACAGTATATTAACACTGTCATAGCAGGAACACATATAATTACCGTATCTCTAAAACTTGAACTAATATTGAAAAAATAAGTTTCATTCCGGTTTTAGCACATTAAAAATAGTAATATTTTGTTGATTTTATTTAGGATATTTTTTGGCTGTTGATCAGTGTATTTGGCATAAGGGGTAGACAAAGAGTATCCCACAAACTACCTGAACTGGGATGGTTGAATATGGCTCAGAGACGTACCTTGCACTCTACTTTCTTTTTTTACAAGATTGTAAAATATAAATGCCCTCCTTATCTTCACTTAAAAATTAGTTACCGGACTGATGTACATAATCTAAACATTAGAAGATTGAATTTGATTACAATACCATCACACAATAAAGAATCATTTAAGAAATCATTCTCATATCAAATTGCCTTTTTGGTAGATAAATTCAAAATTAAAGACTTTTCTCTCTCGGTAGCTTCATTTGAGAGGAACCTCAAAAGTGATTTACTGTCTCAGATATCATAGAAAACACATCTCCTGCTCCCCCTTTTCTCTTCTTCTCTTTCCCCTCGCTTTCTCTTCTCACTCTAAATTTCCATTTCTCTACTGACTATACTTCGCTATATTTCTTAAGATTACAACATTATTAATTATCAATGTCTTAATAGCCATTTGTCTTACTATAGAATTGTTTAAATTTGTTTTTTTTTGGTCAAGCAGCTGCTTCTTTAAGAGGCAAGCTGATGTAGTCCTTTATCCTCTTACGGCTTTTTTTTTTGTAAACTTTGTATATGCTGTTTAATAAATATTATTATTATTATTATTAAATAGTCGGGGAGCTGAAGAGGAATATTCTTTTTTATGTTTTTGCAGACTTTATGTTGCTTATAATTCGAAATATATACCAGATCAGAAAAACCAACTGATGACCTACCCTTTGTAATAATGTCTTGTTGGAGTAAATAAACTACATTTTAGTAGTACATAAGAAGCAAAAGTAAGATATACCCCAGTAATTGGACCGATAATTTTCTCGGGTGGCTATGAAAGAAAAAAGAGTTTGTCTGACAAATGCTAGGTTTTCGCCCTATCTATTTGGTCAATGGTGGCACTACCACCCCGGCAAAATATACATACCTCGGGCACAATAAGCAAACGGTTGGTCTTATGATTTACGAGCAGCTTACGGAATGCCGTAAGCTCAGGTGTTATCGTAAATACAAGTGCATCTATTTTACCTGTTGCAAGTGAATATTACCATCGAAATATTTGTCAGTTCTACCCCAGAGACAGTGGCGAAATGTCCTCTTCACCAACGATTCTGACGGTAAGTACGTTTTAATGTAACGCTAATTATTACTTGGCTTTGAGGAACCCCATGAGTAATTGAAGTCTAAATGAACCAAGCCTTTAGGTGTATGGTAATGAGATATGCACAGACATATATACCTTTGAAATTAGCAGCTTTAGCCACAAAATTTATCAAGTATCTAATAAGCTTTGATAAATAAGAATAATAGTGTTGTATTCATTCCCACTCAGAGGAAAGTACTGCGACCTCGAAAACATTAGAGTTGATATGACGAAGGTTTATCTCACTGATTTCCATCGCTCTATCTGAACCGCGTAACATCAATAACCGACGCGTCGATTTGAATATTTAAAGGTCTGTTATTGTGGTGCAATCCGAGAAGCATTTGCAGGGAAAACATCTATTCTGTTTGTACATTTCATGTAATGGAGGTCAGGTGTTTTGAGTTGTGCTTAACCAAACTGTTCAAGTTTTCGCAAACAGAGCACGTGATGGATAGAGCCTTAGCGCAAGGGTAGTCTGTTCCAAAAGATGAATTAAACATTGTGTGAAGGTGTACTGTGTGTACTTACGGAATCTAAACATCAGGAAGATTTTATGATAAAAGTAACTGAGAACTTGAAGAATGACAGAACAGTCATTGGGAAATATTGAACTCAAAAAGCACAACGGAGCTGATTTAGAATATACAGGGAAATTAACGAAACAAAATTCAGAGTGTGCGAAGTCGTCCAGATGATTAAGAAATTTCTGAGGAATTTTCATAGATACATTACTTTAGAGCAAAAACACAATGCTTTCTCACTTCCTCACAAAGAACGCCTAAAGTGAAAAAATGCATAATTAAAGCTAAAAGTCCCTCATATATTCATATCTAAATTACCCAATCCGTAGTACTCGCATAACTAATTTGTTCTCCCAGACAGAAATAAGAAATTCGGGTTTATCGGAATATAATGCTTAAGGCGGCTCCGACGCAGTGAGTTTCAAGCCATTTACAAAGGTTCAGCTGCTTCAAAACTGACACTCCAATTTTCAATATCTTTGAATGAAATTCATACAGTATGTTGAGAAGATATTTTCCCAGGGTGCTATAGGAGCACTTTTTAAAATTTTGTTTTTGCACAAGTTTTATGATGGGTTGAAGTGCGCACTTTTTCTGTTCAACTTCTAGATTTTTTTAAAAAGAACCTAGTAAGAAAAATAAAAAGTGGCTCTATATCACCCTGTGTGGTTTTGTTTTCAGCACTCTGTAAAATTTTGTTAAAAAAATATCAAAAAATAAAGCGTCAATTTAATGCGCGCGAACCTCTACAAATCGTATTTTGGACCAATTTTGTCTACTGTTTCGCGCTGCCAACCCAAGTGTTGCGGCGCAATGTACGGACTAAGAAAGGACGTACTCAGATAATTTGGTGGCCCTATTTCATATAATATCGCGTAGATAAGTCGTTCTGCAAATAGGTACTCATAATCGCGATCGCTGATACTCCTAGATTTTAAAACCGTTTTACTTCCCACGTCGTTGGCAAGGAAGTATTGTAGTCGCGAAAAATTTCTGAAATGAGATGTTATGTTTTCTTAAGTCATATGAAAAACTGTATCACTCATCAACTTGGAAATAACCGCTCGGATTTTTATGAAATCACCACACGGGGTTACTAGCGTGCCCAAACTTTGTAGTTTTAGTCCAGTGGCAACGGTGCCATAGGCAAAAAAGAAAAAGTAACAGTTGATGAAACTCCGTTTTTGACGTTACAGGGGTTCCTTATCATTGACAGAAAAAAATTGTACTGCTTAAAAAGGGGGGGGTTTGGGGGAAGGTGATTCTATATGTTGCATCTTTGATATCAGTGAAACAAGTTCTATTATTAAGAAGCTTCTGATCCCAGTGATTACAAGAAATTTAAGTAACGAAAATCCGACGAATAATGTGCTCAGGATTTGAAAAAAGCCAACAGATCTATCTGCAACTGCCGACAGTAGGGAATAATGAATTCGGATATCACTCCAGTCAAGTATAGGGGAATTTAGCGTGGAACTTTAAAATTATCGATGTGTCAAGGAAATATCTTTTTGAGAACGATAATTTGGTAGATTTTATTCCTGCATTTTCTTTTGAATTTCATGACCCGTGAAAGGTACCCATGTCGCCGTTACCTTCAATTTGTGTTTTGCAGTTTGTGATGTTTTTCTGGATATAAGCAGGGCATAATTGCCTAAGGTGCTATCAGAGCTTCTTACAAAATTTTGTCTTTGCGCAAGAACTATGGTGAGTTGAAATGCTTACTATTTGTGCTCAACTTCTTGATATTTTAAAAAGATCCTCGTGGATAAAATCGAAAAAGTGTATCGTTAGCACCCTGTGGACTTTGTTTTTAGCACGCTGCAAGAGTTTTATTATGTATTCAAATAATTTGATATATTTCCTAAAATAAATTCAAGAACTCAAATTAAAATTTGTTTATTCATGCCAGTAAACACAATTATGTTTACAAGGGTCATGTACCACATGGTAACAATTGAAAATATCTTATGCCGTCAAAATAAGAGGAAACAGTTAGGTAGTTTTTGCAAAGCAATAAACAGGTAGGCTCATACCTGGATTAAGTACATTTCCTGTCAACTGTAATAGGTAGATAGAGGCGATGCTGCTAAAAATGGATGTGTGCGATCAGTAAACAAACCACAAGACTGAACTTCGGTGTCCAATGATTTTTGTATTGCCTTTCTTATTGCCTTACTAGAAAATTTTGTTGGGTATATGCTGGAGTTTACTAGAACTTTACAGCTTGTTGTCTGCCTTCTTCTACAAACTTCACCAAATCGAGGCGCTATCAACCTTATCCTCCGATGAAGGCGCGACAAAGTACAGTCCTGTGATTTGGTAACTTGTTCGATCTGCAAAATCGCGTCGTCACTGTTTTTAAGTTTCCCTAAAAATTCTTGCTTAGCAAAATCAATGTCGTTCATGTCAGGTTTTTGACAGAATTCGCCATAAAACTATTCATTTTCTTTGGAATTGCTATCCGAATTGTTAGTTATTTTTATATCAGCTTTTTTTGGTCTGAGTTTCTTTTCAAGATTCTTGCGTTTGAGCCTTTGTTCCATCTTAGCGAGATTGGACTAAGCTTAGAACGCAAATGTAATTAGACCACATATACTGGCCGCTGGATATTGTGGCTCACTACAGCTGCAGCACATCTTCCATGGTATGACCTCTTCTTGCAATAAATTATTCGCTTACCCCAATGTATTTTGCTCCACACTATTGTTGACCTCATCATGAATTAAACTCACTGCATTAGTAATTAAAATGGTCGCATATAACCCTTTATTGTCCATTATCAGCCTTGAAAAAAAGGCACTCAAGAGCAATCACACCAACAACAATTCAACAACACAATATCGACGAACAGTAACAAGGGGAGAAAAATACTAAATGCTCACTTGCTGAGTACCAAAATAAGAAACGATTCTAGATCGTTAATCGAAATCCGACTCTGTTATAAAAATTTACCTTGGTATGCTCCCGTAGTCATCCTTTCCTCTTTTAAAGTAGCGCCGACGACCGTCAAGGGCCAGCCTACCCTCGTTTCCTTTTCACCCCCCCGTTACCTCAGCAGATGGTGCTCGTGATTGTAGGAGCCCCGTTAATGTGAAGAAACGCTATTCGATTTTACAAAAAAAAGTTTTTTTAAAATTAGTATTTTGATTTAGAAATTGCTTATTCTTGTTGATGAACGGATATCCCAAAGAAGAAAGAAAAACGTCCTCTAGGTCAACCATTCATGTACAACCTGAAAATCTTGTAAAACCAAATCGCATTTTATGATTTTTTTCTGATTCTGTGTCCATTCAGACGTAAATCTGAATGTAACAGTAGCTAGAGCTATACTAAATACTTTTTTGTTTCAGAAAATTTTCATCGCGTGTATACTCACGCCTTTGGCAAAAGCTCAAAATGATATGTCGTCTCCTGATACAGATGGAAGCATAACCTCTGTATCGCAGGTACAGTGGACGACGTACAATATCATTGCATTGGGAACCGCTATTTTCGTTGTAGGAACTGGTATGTACACCCTAGTAGATAGAAATCCAGGAATGCGTTCCACGTTGGCCCCATGCAGTGCTGTTATCAGTTCAAGGTTATGATTAGGACTAACGTCAAATGGCTTAACTTTTACGAAATGCGAGAGCCAGAGCGTACCGTCTTTGAGTAGTTTATTTAGTACCACTCTTATGATTTTACATGATTCGTATTTATCCTATTTGCAGTAATACTTAAACAAAGAAGTGGATGAAGCTTCTTTTAGAAAAGTTACACGCGCACATGTATAACAAAAAAGTGGTTTGATTTTTAACCTCTCAAGCAACGTTACCCACTGATCATACAGTATATTCAGATAAGAGATAGACCGGACATAAACAAGACCACGTGATCATCGAACGCTGTAACATTCGGGGACGTATTAAGAGTCACACAGCACATATTTTAGATAGTAGATGCTGCTTTGCGTAACTTTGTAGTAAATTAGCACAATTCGATGTGTATACGATTGGTGATGGATATAGGATCATGTGGGGGTGGGGTAAGAAATATATAATGATGTAAATATACATAAGGGTTTCAAAATTTTCGCTTCGATTTCCAGCTTCGGATGCCGTCTGATGTTTGGTGAAATACAGTCGAATATAATCTCAAAATGGCGTTTAAATTAGCCTAAATTAAAAATAATCGTATATCTCTTAAAATTGCTTTTAGAATATTGATTAGTATATTTTTTGATTTCTAGGTGAATATGTAACCAAATTAAAACGTTCAAAACGTAAAAAAATGTGCATGGTTGAACATTGTCAGAAAGTAGATTCTTGAATAGGTTTTGCCAAAATGGGTTCAAAAATCGCTCACCCAATATTACAAGGTAGTATGTAACATGAACACGAAAATGAGAAATAGAGTATTGAAAATTTGGGAGGTAAAGTTTATGATTTATATAAAATTGTTTCAAAATCAAAGTCGGGGTGCAATTCATAAGCAACTTGACATTTATTTTTCATAAACATAAACACTAAAATACTCTTTACAGAATAAAAAATGCAATTTGAAAAAAAACATACGACTTTGTTATCCTGAAAATCTTAATAAAAAAAAACAGCTTGTAACATACACCTTATAAAAACGGAACAAAAAGTATCATTTTAGGTATAATGGGTTCACATATTATGAAATACATTTTCATAAAATAGTCTATCCACTGCTGGCATCCATTTAAACATAGAAGACAATGCATCTACTTTGGTTTGGGGCAATTTTGCTTTAACGTCGTGCTTTTTTAATTCGATTGGGATGTCTGCAATAAAATCCGCTGTGACAATAACATGTTTACGCAAATTTCTTGGTCTCAAATCTATAGGAACATAATCTGATTCTTCTGTAAAGGTAGTTTTGAATTTAATTTGATGAAAAGCTCTTGAAAATTGCAAACAACATACCTTCGAAAATGGAAGGTTGTTGTAGGTCATTTTGGAAGAATAAAACTGGAAATCAAAGAAATCTTTTTTCTGCATTTGCATTATTTTAAACGTCTTTTTTTGATTTACTTTAAGTAAGATCCTTAAAAGGGAAACTGGTGAATGATACTCAGTCTTGGCAAGGGTCCTTTCAATGGAACTGTGGATGGCGTCTACTTCTTGTATTGCTGAATGACCCGGCACAGAAAACTTCATGGTAAGTTTTTTCAAATTAGGATGGCGCTGAATACAGTGAGCAACCGCAAAACTCATGAAACTGTTTCTATTCTGTGGAACGCAGCTGTCGCTCCACAGTATCAATTCTTCAAACTCTGGGTGGTCGAAGAGTACCTGGTTTAGTATCTTATAAACAGCACTAGCAATGTCATTTCCTGAGCGTCCATGTAAAGATTCTGACCAAACAGCACAGTAAACTTGTTTGTTAACAGATAAATGGGCAGTCATATTGTATACATTCAGTTTGCTCTTGTAGAAAAAATTTTTTACTTCAGCTTTGGGACAACTCAAAACATTCTCTAGATCAAAACATAAAATCGGAACTGAACCTTGTTTGTCCTTATCTTTCTCTTTCCTCATGCTGTTCTTTTCATTTATGTGTTTTTCAAATTCACTTTCCAGTTGTACAGTGAGGTTGTTTTCCTTTCTCTTTAATCCTACTTCCTCGCATACGTCGCATCTATCTTTTCGCGGTTTATAAAAAGATAAGTTGTATTCAGTACAAAAAATTTTTCTATAAATACAAAAAGTCACTGGATTCCTTTCTTTTTCTTTCTCTTTCAAAAATTCCTTGTAAAGCTCGTACATTTTGTGAATTGTTAAATTGCCGTCTAAATATTCCTTTTTAGAATTTCCTCGACAGTAATGCGACTCCACGCGAGGAAACATGTTTATATGGGTTCGCACAAGATCTGCATCCACTGCAGCAGTAACTTTTTTCTGATGTTTCCCTTGAGTACTCGGTAAACTAGTATTGTTCGTTGTTTTGTTTTTGTGGGCTGTGTAAATTGGTTTTTCACTTATACCCAGAGTGCCACAATAGAAGAGTTTACAGACACGTATTTTATTGTTGTTAATGATAAATGAATATCTTAGAGTACATTTTTTCCTTGAATTAGTATTATCTTTTCCCTTCCTTCTTCTTTCAGGGTCACCCATGTCAGTAGTACTTAGTATAAACATTTTTTTCTCTGAAGCACTCAGCCTATAGTAGTTTGAAAATATCTCTTCTCTCTGCTCTGTGCTGATTAGTCTCCCACATTTGAATTTACATTTCTCTATGCAATCTTTTATTGTTTTGATTTTTCTAGCCGGTACGATTTTTTTTCTGACAGAAATATATTCCTGACCTCTATCAAATCTTTCTTTTCTAATATGGCTCGCCCAACTTTTAATATTTCTTTGTCTTATTCTTGACATCTTAGTAACATTTTCAGATTTGTGAGCATTGTTTCGCTCATCTTCATTATTTTCTTCAGTTTGCTGTTGTTCATTGAATGGTTGCAGATTTTCTTTTTCTGTTTGATTAGGATTTTGTTTTGTTACGGTGTTTTCATTCTGCCCTGATTTGCTAGACTCGCCATACTGGCTAACTTTATTAAAACCTTTCATAGGTACAACCCTGAAAAAGTTATTAATGTTATGATTATTATTATTCAGAAACAATATCAAAATTAGCATACCTTGCGTAGTTATTCAAATTTTCTTTTGGCTTTGCAAATTTATGGCAGTCGAGTTTGCGACTACACTCGTCAGTCTTTGTATCCAGAGTCTTGTCGGCTTCTACCTCATATAACTTTCCACGAATCTTGATTCTAAAAAACATTCTAGTTTTATTTACTTTCTAAAAATCCGAAATTAAGTAAGCTTTTGTATGTATCTGGTACCACTGCAAAATAGGAGTACGTATATTTCTGTCTTATCTTATTTACAAAGAGCAATATAAAAAGGAATCGAAATGTCTACATACCTTGTTTTTTTAGGAGGAATATATTCTTTATCGATATCTGAATCGTATCCACTCCAGTACGCTTCATTATCACCTATTTGTTCCATTATTCACGAACTACTAGCGAAAATGCGGTGTCAATCCTCAGGTTAATAACTATTCCCGATTAAAAACATAACCTCAAAATATTAAACACACGAGTGCACCTTGCCGTAAGTTATGACATACTACCTTATGATTTGATGACCAGAACAATTTCAGACTACCAAGGTCGTATGTAACACATACGACATTGTTGAACCGTGACCACCCGTGACGTTTAGTTGGAAATACTGCACCAAAGTCGTATGTGATACATACGACTTTGTTGTACCATTCTGTCTGTTTGAAAACATACACCAATGAAATATTATGTTTTTAAGCAGAACCAGCAGGGTTACATTCACAATAATTTGTCGTATGTTTCTTCAGACAACATACGACTTGGTAATAGTGAAATCAGATTATTTTCAATTTTGTCACATACGACTTTGTAATATTGGGTGAGCGAAATGTCAATAATTAATTAAAAAATACAGTAGCTTTATAATTACTTATAACTTACCGAATTTGATGAACGACATCTTTTATTGGAAAGATGAGCTTGATGAGCTTTCATCATCGCTACTGCCTGAAGCACCAACGTCAATAATGAATGGCTCGACTTGTTCCTCTAAAATATTGTCCAGTTCCCACATTCTCTTTTCAACTTTGTCTTTCACGTGCTTAATACAGTTTTCCCATTTTTGCGCTGTTATTAATTCTAGTGCTTCTTTGAAAAGTCCTTTGAGGTCACAAAATTTAAAAGTTGTATTGTGCTTAGCTATATAATTTTTAACCTCTGCCCATATGAGCTCAATGGGATTGAGCTCGCAATGGTATGGAGGTAAACGGAGCACAGTTTTATTTTGACTTGCTGCCATTTCGTCAATGGCGTATTTTTGATATTCCGCCTTGTGATCCTTGACAATTCTTAATAATTGTACTTTCAGCATTGCTTCTTCAAAGTTGATATTTTTCGAGCGGAGCCAATTTTGAACATCAACTTTCCTTGAAGCCGTTGTTGGGACCTTCTCCATTCTTCGAGAATGATAAGGCGCATTATCCAACACAATTACTGCGTTTTCCTCTAAGTTCGGTAAAATTTTTGAAAACCACTGTTCAAACGATTCGCCATTCATTTCCTCGTGGTAATGTCCAGTTTTCTTAGACTCAAAGCACCACAGACCGTCAACATCCTCACTGCCAATATGGCAGATAATAAGCCTTTTCCCTTTACCTGGAAATCGAAGTACTAACTGGTGTAGATTTATTTCAATAAGCGAACCTTTTTCAAATGTTTTCATCACATTCAGCGACATGAGCATCAGATTGCTATAATTGGGATTATTTAGTCATATTGAAAGAAAGAATATTGAACGTCGTATGATTACTCAGCGCTTCACAATTTAATTTAAAGTTATAAACCTTTAAAAAATGAATGATCAGGAACCTGAAATACGCGCAAAGAGATTATATTAAAAAATTATTGAAATATCGAAAACACATAAAAACATGGCTTAAAAAAGTTCTAACAAATGAAAATGACAATAAAACATCCACGCATTTTATCGAAAGTTATAAAAGTTTTGTTACTTGTAATATGTTTTATCTGCCCCCTGGAATTAATGTTTAGAACCTTGTTCCCAAGGTTTGAAAAACATCCGATTGTTGTCTATTACTCGTATTTACCTGCTGGATTTTTTAATCCGGTGGACAGTCCATCTAGAAAGGCCCTCCTGGATGAAGTTACAGAATCATCAACCCATACATTACTTGTAGTGTGTCCTGCGTTTACCCATGTTTCATCAAGGTAATAAATCTTCCTGTTTTGATTTCTATATTTCCCAATTTTTGTTAAATAATCCCTCCTCCATAGCACAATTTCTTCTCTATCCAGTAGTAAACTATTACGACCCTGTTTTTTCCATTTGAAATTTAAATGCTTCAGTAACGCATGGAAAGTTGATCGTTTGAAATTTGGCAACGTTGTATCTCCATTTACCTCCTTCAGTACTTTATCTATAGTAGGTATTTCATTCCTAAAGAAGAATTCGTGCACTTTCCTCCTAATCGCATGCTTATCAGCTTCATCCAATGATTTAACAATACTTTTGCGATGTTTACTGGTCATTGGCTCAGAAAAGGTGTGATTTTTTTTGTATTGTCTTAACACATTAAACACTGAAGCGCGACACACCCCAACTTTGTGAGAAACCTTCACAACAATTTCTTTGATGGTTGATGCCTCGTTCTCCTCGCGCTCGATCTTATATATATTCAAAATGACCTCTTTCATTTCTGCACTCAGGTGTCTTTTTTTAGAGCGTTTCCTAGGTGGACTACAGGAGTTTACAACTTCATCGGCAGTATCTGTACTACTGGGCATTTTGCGCAAGCAGTTGATAACAATAACAATCAATAACAAGGTATAACAATAACAACGACAAACTCAACAACTTAATAAGATAACAAACGAAAACGTCTAAAGAAATATCAAATTGCAATGATGCACACGACATACGTAACACGTCTGAACCTGAATGTGACTCTGCCTTGATACGACTGCTCTGCCGCTCGGCATAGGCATTTAATTGCGAATTGACCAATGAGGGCTCCTGTTTTACGTCGAGACGGCGGCGTTAGCGTGAAAATCACCCGAACCTTTTGTTTACATCCGGTCTATCTCTTATCTGAATATACTGTAGAAGATTTATACTCGGTACAAATTAGCTCCTCTTAGAAAAAAGTGAGTTGCTATTCAGTAATGTTCACTGACAGCGCTGTAAATCTCACATCGATACATCGAACTGCAATCCACATCTCCGCTAACGTTGTTGGCTAATCAGTGTCCACTAACATTCATCAGATGTCAGTGAAATACAGGATTTGTCCGGAAAGTAATAGGACTCATTTTCTACCGCCATGACTGTACTTCGGAGCGTGGGCGCACCGACTGGATTCGGTAGAGGGCATTCCTAGCTAACGAATGAGCGGCCGGTCAGTTGTCTCCGAGCACTTGGAGAGTCAGGACAGGCATTTTCGCGCGACGTGTTTCTGTGAATGGTGCAAGCCGAAAATGCAGCGTTCGTTAGAGCAGAGGTACGCGATTAAATTCTGTGTGAAACTCGGTAAATCTGCGACAGAGATGTTTGATATGATCAAGCAGGCTTACCCAGGTGTTGCTTTAGCAAGAAGTGGTGTGTTTCGGTGGCACCAGGCCTTTTTGGAGAGCCGGGAAGAGGTCGCTGATGAAGACTGTGCTGGAAGACTTTCGGCTTCGACAAACACCGATAATGTGACTCGTGTGCGCAAAGTTTTGAACTCAGATCGTCGACTAAGTATTCGTTTAATTGTCCAAATGTTAAATTTACCAAAATCTGTGGTTCATAACATTGGGACACAGCATTTGAACATGCGCAAGGTGTGCGCGAAGATGGTCCCAAAAGTGCTCACTGACGATCAGAAATTGCGGCGAGTGGAAGTGTGCCAAGAAAATTTGAACATGTGTGATAGTGACCCCCAATTTTTGAGTAACGTAATCACAGGTGACGAGTCGTGGATCTTTGAGTATTTATCCGACACAAAGAGGTAATCTTCCGAGTGGCACACGACGGCGTCTCCTCGCCCAAAAAAGGGAAGAATGGGCAAATCCAAAGTGAAAACGATGCTCATTGTCTTTTTTGACATCAAAGGCATCGCCCACCATGAACTTGTTCCTCCTGGACAAACCGTCATCGCCAAGTTTTACGTGGAAGTGCTCAGGAGACTCAAACGAAGGGTCAGTCGGGTCCGACAAGACATCACAGCCGACTGGAAGTTGCACCACGACAACGACCTGGCTCACACCGCCTTTGTTGTGAACAGCTACCTGATCAAGGTCGGCATCCCAACACTTCCGCAGCCGCCCTACAGCCCAGATGTGGCCCCCAGGACTTCTTTTTGTTTCCTCGCCTGAAAAGGCCGATGAAAGGCAAGCGTTTTGAGACGGCAGAGGGGATCCAAGCAGCATGCACCGCGGCTCTCAAGGCTAGTCCGGAGAATGCCTTCCGTGACGCCTTCAATGCTTGGAAATCGCGCTGGCAGCGCTGCATCGACGCAGAAGGTGCCTATTTTGAAAGTTTTTAAAGAATTGTAAAGATTGGCTCAATAATTTTTTTAAATCGACTCAGTCCTATTACTTTCCGGACAAACCCTGTATGTTAAAGTACATGTATTCCAGAAGCGCTACTTCGCCCGTGGCAGCGGCCACTTAGCAGCGGGCTTATTTCCTATTTTTTTGCGGATACTGAAAGCATTTCTATCTATATCTAACAGGTGCTTATAATTACCAGCGTTAGAAGCATATGCATGAATAATTATACTAATGTCAAGAAATTGAGATATATCGTTCCTCATCGCTGCAACTCCCCACCCCCAGTCTTTCACCCCTCATAAATTTTTAAAAATGTGCAGGAGCCTCTGAAACGTAATTTTGTATGGGTGATTTCCATTTCTTTTGTTTTTTTTGACACTCCGCCGCCGAACAAGTTTCAAAACCTACAAAGCCTTTTTCGTCCTTGGGATAGTTGTAATTCCGAGTTAAGTGTTCATTAAAATTCAAGTTGTAGTAAGTCATAGAGGGGTCGAGGATTACGAGACAAACCGTCGGATTTGAGTGGCCAAAAAAAAACGTAATATCCCATTTTCCATATGTTTCGCGATAACAAAACAGCATTACCAGTTGTCGTGGAAACTAAAAAAGGATAGTTTGAGTATGTTCAAAGAACTGCAAGAGCATAATTTTTACTAGTTATTTATTTTAATTTAAGTAGTTGCATAGTAAAAGTTACAATCTATTAAAGACCAATGGATCGCATTTCAGTTCAAAAAACTCCAAAATTATTCAAAATACCTAAGTTCTTCCATATCTCAGCATGCTGGAACGTATGGTCCCCCGAGAGAGCTCAGAATTGTGGGTTAGCATTGTATAAATCCAATATGGCTCATTAAGCAGTAAATAGCTTGTCGACGGAATGGGGTAAACAGTTTTACTTAGATAAACATAATTTTCGGAAAGTAATTTCCGAAACACGGAGGAGGTAACGCACATCAATCAATCCTTCCATCTAGCGTTGTCAGCTATGAAATATAAATCACTTTATATTGCTTAAGCTGGAATACGAGTCTATCGTGTGGAGTTCCTATTACCAATGTTATATTTATTGAATAGACTATTTACAGATGAGGCTTATGCAATAATATGTAGCATTTAAGTCTAACTGTGTTCATCTGGACCGCGGCTATGATTATCATATGCTTTTAAGTAGATTTGATACTCATTCATTAGAAGTAATACAGCTTTCTTACGTCCGACCACGGACGACCAGCCATGGACAGCTA